>CAJNIZ010044027.1:106844-128760 GCA_905231905.1 Symbiodinium pilosum
CCTCTCTCTTCTCTCCTCTCGCCTCATCTCTCTCTTCTCTCCTCTCCCCTCTCCTGTCTCCTCTTCTCTCCCCCTCCTGTAGACCAAACGCACGTGCAAAAGTGACGACTGTTTTGCGTTTCGCGACCAGGACCCTCCGAATCCCTGTGACCGTTGACACTTTTGAGATGCGACGGCCAAACAAAAGTCCAAAAGTGATGTTCTGCCTTTTTCGACCAGGACCCGCTCCATGTAGCTGTTGACACTTGTGAGACGCGAAAGTCCAAACGTGACGGCCGTTCTGCGTTTCGCGACCAGGACCCCCCAATCCCTGTGACTGTTGACTCTTTTGAGATGCGACCGCCAAACAACAGTCCAAAAGTCACGACAGTTCTGCGTTTCGCGACCAGGACCCCCTCGATCCGAGTGACTGTCGACACGTTTGAGACGCTTAAGATGACCGTTCTGCGTTTCGCGACCATTTTGGACTGCCAAGCCTGTGCGACACTCGCGAATGATTGCGAACCATTGCGGACCCTTGCGAACGATTGCGGACACAAACGCAACAACAGCATTCGGGAACAACCCAAACCAGCTGGGTGACCCCAAAATCAAACATTATGAGACCGTGAAGGTAAAACTTCTACCACTGTGCGGTTCTGGGTAACTGGCTGGCAATTGCAACAGCACTGAAGCTGTATACGTACGGGATGGGTGGATGCGAAACACACAACGTTCCGATGGCAGTACACCTACACCCACATAATCAGACAGGGCGACCCCAAATGAAATCCTAAAACACTCGTAGAACTGCAGAAGCGCTTCTGCTCAGAGGTCTGGAAATGCGCCTTGGTCACCAATCGAAAAACCCAGAAAACACATATACTTAGTCTTTAAGATGTGAAACGGCATGGTAACGTGCCAGGACTTGAAAGGCGTTCCATGCTTTCCGGCCCATTTGAAAGAAGCATGGACTTTATCAGGGCATGTCATCCCAGGCCTCACGTTCAGGCCTTGCTTAAGAAGGCCGAAAGGGGTGGGCTAAGTAGCACCCACTCCATTGCTTAGACTCGCTTAGACATGGCACGAACAGCAGCGGCAAAAGAGCACGCGTAGTGAGAGGCGGTGTTCAAAGGACGCTTCGTCCAGCTTTGGGATTTGTAGCTGGACACTCTCTCATCGTGGGCTCATGAACATCATAAGACAGCTCATGGAAGGCATCGAGAGTTGGCTTGGGGAAGTGCCAGGTGTAGTTTGAAAGTGATGCTCCGTGCACCGTGACATTCAGTGATGCTCAATTTGCCTCAGAGGGCAATCTTTCATCACAAAGAGGTGAGGTCGGCCGCGAGCAGCACCTTGGAAGCGGAGACCATCCGGGTCACCGTTCCTGGATCCGACTGATTCCACGGCAACGTCCAGGCATATCGTAGTCGCAACTCCCGGATGCCGTAGCGGTGGTTCATTGCAAGAGCCTTTATGGCTTGCTACTTAAGGCTGCCACGCTGCCATGTTATGAGTTCAGGCCGCTACGGGATGGAAGCATTGATGGGTACATGCAACAGGTCCGTTTGCCGACATACTCACCAAAATCATGGATGGTAAAACTCTTGAAATGTGTCTTGAAGCAAGTCTGTTATATGCTGCACGATGCTCATGAAGCGCTTCACAAGTGTGCGGAGAGGAGAACCAAGCAAAAGTCGATGGAAAGTGCCGGCAAGAAAACAAACAGCTGGCCATGTGAACACCGCAGGAGCCCAAGACGTGGCTGTCAGGCTCAAGGCATTCAGAAAGCGAGTGCTGCACGGACAGCAGTGCGCTAGTCTGGAATGCGTGGTGATAAAGGCCCGGGGGCTGTGATCGCTGTGCTGGCTACTTTTTGTCCAGGAGTCATTCCTTCGCGCGGGGAGGCGACATTTTTGATCACATCAGGGGTTTGCATGCATTTCGGAAGCAAAAAAACTAAATATCAAACTCCAAACCCTGAGGTTTACCTCAGCTTAGGCAAGACCCTCGCTCCCCCATTGCAAGCCAAGGGCGGCAGGGCTTCTTTTCGCAAAGGCCGTGCCTGACTCGATAGTTGTGATTATCCCCCTCCCCCTTACAATAATTACTCTAATATATGCTACTACTATAGTGGTTTGTTTCTTATTAAGCAAGGGGTGGGGAGGTTTATGTCGCGAGGGGATTCTCTTAAGAATCGTAGGGTTTGAGAGGTGTAGGCCTTAAAACGCTTCAACAATTCGGATTTGCAGGATTTGAAGGGTTTGGTGTTGAAAGGGCTTCGGAGCATGCGCCAGTCCTTCTTGGACCCCAGAAGCCTCGGAGACCCAAACCCTAAACCGACGGAAGCCCACCAAGTGTCCTACACAGACCATTGCTGTTTTGCAAGGATCCCACGCTTTGAGGTTTAGAACTTCCATGTTGATCAGGGAAAGGGAACTAAAACCCTGAATCTTCGACCTCAATCCTACTGCCCTGTGTAGATTGAGTCCAAAACTTGCGTGTCTCTTCAGAACCTCGCATGCCCATTTCGGAGGGGTTCAGGGCGTAGGGTAGAGCTTAAGCTGCAACACTAGGTATCATTATTCAGGGTTTAAGGTTTAGGGTCAGAATCTATTTGGACGGTCCCAAACCAACCAAGCCCAAACCCCAAGCCCTAAACCTTAAACCCCAACACCTTCAAACCCGAACCCCAAGCACTGAACTGCAGATTGCGGGTACAGGGTCCTCCGGCCCAATGTTTGGTTTAAGGAGGCTTTACAGCCTGAAATCACATCAGGATTGAGGCAGTGCATGCGTAGACTGCAAACGGGGCAAATTACAAGAATTCGGAATCCTGAATCAAGGCCTCTTTGGGCATAGTCTCAATAGTAGTTGCTGTTAGGTGTGAGCTTGTTTGACCCAATAATTTGCCCAAGACATGTGAAGCACGATTTCCGATATGGCACCCCCTAAGGATCATATTCATGTACATGTTTCCTTGCGAAATAAACACACCCCAAGCAAGGATTGTAACAGAATGTCCAACTTCCTGAACCCCAACTCAAGCCCGAGAAGCCAGGTTTCTGTACAAGATTGGCAGGTCCAGTCGTGGTACGGTAGTGTGCTGTACGTTGGGCTTAGAACGCACAACTTCTACATTCCGGCTTGCCCTGAGCCCCGAAGCCCAAGCTGGTTTCACAGCCCAAAACCTAAGCTTTAAACAAAAGCTCATGCGCATGCTGCGAATATCCACTTGCAAGCTGGCCAATTATCCAGACTATCCAAATCTGGCATTCGCCTGGTAAGCGCCGAGGAGCAAGTCAGACTCGAACATGCAGCTGCAAGTGAAGTAGGTCGAAGCACCCACGATGAATTGAAGCCTAAACCTCCAAATCTTGGCCCAAACCCAAAAGGCGAAACCCCCTGGATTCATGAGTGTAAATCATGCCTGTACCCTCAAACTCCACCCACCCATGCCTCACCCCCAACCATTCTACCATGCGCCGTAGGTTCAGCGTTCAGGGTTTCGCTAATACTACCCGACTCCACGGCGCAGCTACGTCGCCAGGCCTCCAAGAAGTGGTTTGAAGAGTTCAAAGACTTCAAGAACCTTGACGATCCATATATATATATATATATATATTTTTTCTCGCAGAGACTGCAATCTATCAGAACCCAGGTCGTCATAATGCAATCTTGAAAGCTTCAGCTTAATCCCGCAGCGACAATCGCGGCACCCCAAGCGCTTCAACGCCAATCTGTGTTCGCTGAGCCCCAGAACGTTAATCACTTTCATCCTGAAAAGCCCAATGAGAGCATGGCTGTAAACTGTAAGCCTAGACCCTGAAACGCTGTGAAACTTAAACTCCCGCTTTCGCTTCAGAGCTTAGTTGAGAGTTTGCGGTGTGCCTTCGGAGTGGTGGCAACAGGAGGCCGCTGAAGAGGGGGCCGGAGGTTCCTGGCCGGTCATGGATGAGGTTAGCTGAGGTTTAGGGTTGAGGGATAAAGAAATGAATTTCGGCAGCTCAAGGTTGAGGATTTAGGATTTATTTCGGGTTCAGTTTTCAGGTTTAGGGCTCAGGTTTAGAGTATGTGGTTTGGGAATCAGGATTTAGGCGTGGGAATGTGGTCCGGGGTTTGAGATCCGGGACTTAAGGTTTAGTTTAATGTATAAAAGCTCATGTTTGATTGTTGGAGATAGGTGCTTTAGAATCCTCTTCTAAACTCTCTTGGCGACATCTCGGTCGCGCCCTTTCAACTGCCTGTAAACTTCTCTCCTAGATCCTCCCGGCGACATCTGGGTCGCGCCCTCTAAACTGCCGCTAAACTCTCCGGGCGACATCTCGGTCTCCAAGCTGCTTGATAGACTTGTGCAAGCTATATATAATGTGATGTGACTATGTAAGTTTGACGGCTTGTATAAGGTGTTGTAGATTTACCCGTGAGAGGGGCATTGTATGAACTACTATCCCTTCCAAGGATCTCCATATGTTGTTCCATGTCAAGTTGCGGGAAGGTACTATGGTTTGGGGTTCCAGGGTCTACCAGTGGTCCTTGTTGGTTCAAGTTTAGGGTTTAGGCTTTGTGGCCAGCCTTCACCGGCAACAAAAACCTTCAAAACATACTTGCAACTCAAAGCACCAAGCTCTGAACTAATCCCTGATCTTGAGCACTGAGCAATTGCTGACAAAGGCATGTTGTCCCGGTCACAACTCTGAACCCGAAGCTGTAGCAGAAACCCAGATGCAATCCGAAGGCCTTGCACTAGCTGGAGTTTCACGAGCGCTGAGCCCACCTCCGATGCAGCTGGAAAAGCCTTCTAGAAGCCGATTACACGCAGGTACTGGGTACTGCCCCCAGCCCAGTAAGAGTCTATAATACGGGTTATATTTAGCGCTATATATAACTATAAAAAATGTTATCTATCTGTTACTGAGAGGGGGCAATATTCAAAGTATGTTGAGGTGTATCTTCCCATTGGCCAGCATGACCAACCTACACCAACGCCAACCACCCACCACAACGCCTGAATCAGAAACTCTAAACCCTAAAGCCTGAACTACACCCACACCCTAAACATTACCGCGAGTAAACAATGTAGCTACAAAAACGGGTTTTGTACCTGGTGTCTTTACCCTTTTACATGTGTCTAAGTTACTCTAGGTAAACCTAGCGTCTGAAACTTTCATTCTGAAAGCAGAAGCCTTGCCGAACTCCAGCTGTCGGCACACGGCGAGTCTGGAAGCATGTTCAAGGTTGGGACTTGCCTGGACCCTGTCTGCATTTCCTCTTTCAGGCTGTGTCCTGCATTTGGTAGGTGATCTATACGGCATATTCCATGAAGGTAAGATATCCAGGGTCCAGGTAGGGCTATGGGCCTTGCACTTTTGCATTTCCCAATTGGTTTGGCTTAAGACTTCATGGCTTTGGTGCGCCCAGAAATTTCAAAAGTTTGTATAGGGCTGTATCAGGGTTAATGGGGTTACATGAAGATTATATAGTAATGCTGGTTTCATACTATATAGCCCACAAGGAGTCGTGCTGCTAGTGTTGCGGGGAACAGTGGAAGTTGCAGGACGCTTCTTGTTGTGGCCCATTGCACTCTCAACTCTACACCGGGACCCCTAACCCCACACTCTACACCTTCAAAGTCCCTGAACCTTAGCCCAACTTCCTGCCTCCAAAACTCCTGAACGCTGGAAAACACCATTCGCCTTCAACTCCAAACTGCCTGCACCCTTCAAGTCCTGAACGCCTCAACCAATTAACCCAAGATTCTCAATAAAAGCCGAATACGCAATCTGCGCGGTTTGGTTTTTTTTGCTCGGGCATAGCCCCACGCTAGCAAATCCTAAGCCCGACACCCACCCTAAAAGGTGGCTTTTGCGTTACAGTCTATGTGCTGTGTAGTTTTAATTTTCTCTTCCGTTGTTACTATATAACCCTACATAACCAACCCTGTTAAAGCCGTGATATAATCCAATATAACCTGAATATGAATATTGTTTTTGTTGGGGACAACGTCTTCGCCTCAACCTTCGCTGCGTTAGGCCGTGACACTTTCCCAGGGGCCGCTGGCGACATGGCCAAGAGCTCGGCGAAGCGAATTAAGGGTTTCGCCCTAGATGTTTAGGGTTTAAGCCTAGATGTTTAGGGCCAGGGCTTGCGGGAACGAGTGATCGAGGGTCCAGGGTTGAAGGCTTGAGGATTTGTTGTGGGAAGAATCTGGATCTGGAATCTATATGGTTGGGGACTTAAAAGGCTTACAGCTTCAAGGTTTCGAGCTCTGGGTTTGCAATGGTCGTGGGCGTTTTACGCTTATAGCACGGCAAAAGGGCCTTCAGAATAGTAGGACCTGAATCCAAATTTTGGACTCCGCAATTCGCCAAAGTTATGTGCTTCTTGACGTGCAAGCTGTCCTGGGTAATTGGATGTGAAGGACGACTTTAGTTTATGGTCTCCCAACATGGCATTCAACATCTAGCCACAGGTATGTGTAGCGAAACTTTTCTACAATCACCAGAGCCAATTTTTACACGTGTTTTTTTTTGCTTTGTTTTTTTTGTTTCTTGTTTCCTTTTTTTGGGAGGACGCTTCAAGCGAGAGGCAGGCAGCTGGGATTGCGGAACCTCCGAAATTCCGATGACATCCCTTGCTCAGATCAAGCGAATGAACAGAGATGTGAACCTACTTATCTCGAGAAGGGTCGATCCGCGGGCACTCTGGCAAACTCGAGATAGCAAAAAAGTGCAGCTGTGACAAACTGACATGAAAGAAAAGGGCCTCATTAAATACAAAGCAACCTTAAACTCCAAAAGCAAACACATCCTGCATGTAATGTAGAATAGTCAAAGAGATAATTGCTGGTGCTCAGTAGAGATGGCGATTGCTGGTGCTCAGTAGAGATGGCGGGGCATGGATCCATATTGCAGTCACTATTTAACCCCTGGCAATATCCCCGATAACCCGCTCTTTCATTCCCGGCGAATTTAGAGTAGCTTCGAGCCTGACCTAAATTTGCCTCAGTGTCATTTTCTATATGGTTTAGGGAGAAGCAGCAAAAAAAGCAAGCCAACCATATGTCCGGCAAGCAGAAAGAGAGTGTGGAGTGCACAGGGTGTTTAGGGTTTCACGGTTTGGCAGCTCCAAGATATCGACTCAACTTTGCTTTTCACGTGCTCTCAAGCAAGATATTGGCCAACCTCACTTTGGAAGCAGCCTCCCCCTATCTCCCCAAAGAACATGCGTCGCACGTTCACGACTGCGCTGTCTGCAGTGCGATTGTCATCGCAAAGGTCAACTTGCGCATGCCTCAACAGCTCATCGCGCTTTTGATTCAGATACTTGGCGCCTCCGTGGAAGGCCAAGTGATGTTGAGTTCCCCGATTATGTTGAAAGTCGCTTGCCGGAATAGTTCTGCCCATCTCGATCTTCCGTGCGATTTGCTCTGGCCACGGAGTCACGTACCACTTTGCCACGAAAGCATCTCCACCTGGAGTTTTCTACAAGATTCCGGCTCTACCTGGCGCTTCGGGAGAATTGTGTGTTTTGGGAACCCGACATATGGAAATGACTGTCAAATGCTTCCAATCCAGTCCAGCAACTGGTAATCCTGTTGACTTTCGCCGCACCCACATAGCCATGTCGACCAACTTCATATTTGTGGGTGAAGGATGTTCCCCAATGCATGTACCGGTTATAGACCGCCAAGTAACTCCTCAGTTTGTTCGCAGATTCCGGATGCCAAGCCACATGGGGCGTTTTGCAATGCATGAAAACAAAGTGGCACGGGATTCTTCAAGGGTTCTTGTTTAGGTTGTGTTTGGGCATTCGTTCATTCTTCCCCAAAAGGGACCGAAACAACGTCTTTAAATTCGAAAGGACTCTGAAACTAATCCTGCAACAACGACTACGTCGTGCCAAGCACCTGCGTGGAATTCGTGATCTTGTGAGGCACTGCGTCATGAACTAACCGCTGGTGAGCAGGGAATGAAGGACTGGATCTCTCTCGTGGCCCCTACATAACTCCCAGCAACATAATGATTTCCATGTCTTGTTCGCTTCCTTCCTTCCTTGCTCTGCAGAGGTACGTATGGCACCGCGCACCCTGAAGGATGACCGGTCGTGGGTTGACAATTTAATAAGGCGAAGTGACACAAAGCAATTCCAAATGTGTTGGGTGGGGTGACTTGCGAGAGTCTTCAACGATTCAACATGGCCACAACCCCAAACAAACGCAGCAAAACGGAGAAGAACCTTTAACCCTGGGGGTCCATAGGGGCCTCTTAAACCCTGTAAACCCTTTTTTCCAAAGGCTTTACTACGTCTGAAACGCCCTACCCCCAAATTCTAGACTCTAGGCACTTTAGGCCTCAACCCCAAACGAGTTTTGAATCAGGTCCAGTATCACTTTCTCAACGAAAACGTGCCGCTGCCGGAGAAGGGACTGAAAGTACAGAAAGGGTCTATGATCAGCACCACTCCTTGGTGATTCTTTGTTTTGAATTCAATGCTGAAGGATTCCTTATGATTCTTGCGCCTCACCCTCGCACTGGGGTTTTTAGATTTTAACAGTCTATGTTTTCCTCGCTTTTCGCGCATAGCCTGACTGCAATGCTTAATGGCAACGTATCCCTGCAGTGTACAAGCACCAAGTATTCCTGCAGTGCCCAACCACCAAATATCCCTTTAGTGCCGGACTGCAGAGTATTCCTGCAATGTCCAACCGCAAAATATCCCTGCCGTGCCCAACCACCAGGTAACCCTGCAGCGCCCACCACCAAGAATTTCAGCAGTGCCCAACCACCAAGTATCCCTGCAGTGCCAAACCGCAAAGTATCCCTGCAGTGCCCAACCACCAAGTATCCATGCAGTGCTCGATGGCAAGGTATCCTTGCAGCGCGCAACCAGTGCTCAATGGCAAGGTAAAAGATGGCCTTGCTTTCTGGAACAACGCCCCTCAGGCCCAGGAACGTGATTGCTTGATGGTCCTGCATGACCTCAAGGCTCACACCGTCAACATCAATTTTCTTGGGACCATGCCCCCAGCACAGAAGCTGCCATTTGGAAAGGTCAGCCCATAAGCCAAAACACAATAACACACGTTGTAGAGAACGAACTTTTGGTTGAAGATGGACAATCTTGCAACACCAAGTGAGGATGTCGTCCATGAAGGCCATTCTACGGAATGTACCGTCATCCATCCATGCTGGTGTGCCAGAGTGCTCATGCCTGACGTGATCCAAAGTGAGCGCAATAACCCAGCTAAAGACGGTAAGGCTCGATAGGACTCTCAACTGGCCTTTGCTTCACGCCAATGTCAGTTGTGAAGGACGTCCCCCCCAGTTGGTAGGAATCCAAGATTCCCGTTTTGAGCTTATAATGAGCCCGCGAACTTCCCAAGGTTTAGCATTTGCCAGTACGCACTAGCGTTTTTCTGCACAGGGAATCAAACGCCTTGCTGATGTATAGCTCCAGCACACAGAGCGATTGTCCCCGCTCCAGGGACGCTTGCGCCTTTTGTTGTGCCGCAGCAATACCGTTAGCCAGTTGCTTGCAAGACCAAGTGCATTGTTTGGACTTGTCAGCTGTGTGCTTGGGGTCAGCCTCATCATAACCGCCCTACCGGACGACTTGTAGACATGACTTCCCAGTGCTACACGGCGTAGCTGATCTGCTGACTGCGGTTTTGGTACTTTAGCAAGCAAACTGAGCACTATGAAGTCCCAGTCAGCAGAAATCGCGTCCCCTTTGAATACAATATTGCAGAATTGAGTCAACTCTTGCAACCCATTCTGGGACTTGATTATCTCTAGCAACAGTTTCTGCGGAATCTGATCGACTCCAACACTTTTACCTGGTTTGCCTAACTTGACAGCATTTTCAATCTCCTGTACAGTGAAGGGGTCCATTTGCGCTCCAGCGTCTTGCGCACCCTTGCCCACTTCCTTGATCATCAAGTCGACATCCTCGTCAAGGTTCCCATCCGACAAACAGAAATGGTCCTGGAAGTGCTTCCTGATGTGCTCCAGGGGGGCTCGTCCACATTCTCGTTGAAAAGCTGTTAATAGCTCCGCCAGTGGTTGGCTGCCGTCTTGGCTTTCTCCTCCTGAAAGTCTTTCCGGTGAGCTCTTAAGGCCGTCATGTACCGCTTCCAGTCGTCTGTCTTCCTAGATCTTCGCGCGATCCTGCCCATGGTCTTCGCATCCTCCAGGACTCTCACAGCCCCCCTTGATTTGGGCGCCGTAAACCTTCTGGCCAGCTGCTTCATTTTCGTGCGTGATGTTCCCAATTGGCGGAACTTCACACATTATATGCCGACGGCCTGTCACCATTCTGATGCTGATTCTGTCATGGTCCGAACCCAGGATCCGTGTGAACCCCTCATGGACTTCTGTAGGTGCACGTCTGTCCATCCACAAACTGAAGAAGGCATCAGTTTCCCCCTGTGGCCCCGTCCTTCCTGGCCTTGTAGGTTTCTGCGTGTCGGTTGTTTTGCGGCACCACTGTGAGTCTCCTTCAGAGCATCTTGGTTTTGAAGGCTTTGATCTTGCCGCTGTTGCCTGCGGAAACTGTTGAAGGTCCATCTCGCGTCCACGCAAAGGGAACATCAACATCTCCTCCGGCGAAGGCAAGGTCAGCGATGGAGGCAAGGACATTCAAGGTCATGTCGATCTCCCCTTCATAATCAAGGACCGGGGCCCCAGTACTGAAATAAGCACGTCCAATCCAGAAGGATTTCCCGCAGGCATTTCCCCTCAATCGGAGCCAAGCGCGGCTCTTATCACCCTTCTTTTTAAGAAGGGTGAATTTGCTGTGGTCCAAGGCCATCCCAAGTCCTCTCCATGTGATTAGGCTCTGGTATCTACACAAGGTGAACTTCCGGATCTCTTTGACGTGGCATTTCATGAAACATAGCCAAGTCATCCGCTTCGTGACCCAAAGACTCAAGCCAAGCCTTCATGCTCTTAATCTTGGATCCCCTGACATTCCACGAGCTGATGCCCATGAACTGCCCGGGGGTGATACTCCCTTCCACTCGTACATGTCACTTTTCATGGACGGCTTTCCACAAACCCTAACCTCGTGTGTGCCAACCGCTTTGGCAAGAACTTGGACGTCCACCCAGGCTTCAGCAAGCTTTCCGTTCGCCAGGTCCTCGGCATTTCTGGGTCTTTGGATCGTGGCACTTCCGCGCATTCTGGATCTATAGTAGGCAGCACCCGGCCTATATTTGCAGTTCAGCAGGCCCAGGCGTTCCGGGGCCAGGGTACGGAACATCCTTCTCATCTTTCCCCCACGCGCGGCCTTGTCACATTAATGTTTGAACCTACATGATTCTCCAATTTTGTGTCAGCATCTCTGACTGCAAGGACTAAATCAACAACCCTACGTTGGGTTGTTACACTCGAGGCTTGATGTTGGTCATGACAAAGGATCTCCTCAGTCCTGTGCTGAAGCGCTCTCCATCCATGAGCTGGTCAAGCCGGTGGTGAGCACCCAGTTCTGCAGCCTCCTTGGTCAAGACATCCCTGTGAGTATTCGCCGGCCATCCTCCCGTTATCGCCGTGAGGTGGGATGTCCCATCAGAGACTACTGTCAAAGCGGCCGCCGTGCTCCCCCTTTCAAGAAGCTGGAATCTCTCTTCCAACTCCCTCTGCGCTTTGCTGACCTGCTGGAGTTGGTCACTGTGAGAGTCAACCACATCTTTGAAGCTGTTGATCTGGTCCCTGAGTGCCATTTCTGCCCCCCGTCATTTCTTGTAACTTTGGTTTTCAAAAAATATTGAATTCCTAAAGCCAAAACCTGCCTCCACTCCTCCCCCAGACCCATTCAAGAAAAACGTCAAAAACATAGAACCTCCCAATAATCTCCTACTTTCAACAGATTAGTAAAGGGGGCCATTTCGGGGGTTCCATTCTTAGGATGCTTCCTGTGGTTAGACGGCAGGAGGTTCGGGCTTTTATTGTTACGCCGCATACTCCACCTACTCCGGTAGTCTCAAAGTTTGTTCTTTAAGGTTCAAGGTTCAGGGTTTACTACAGGGTTGACATTAGGATTCAAATTCTTGACGAGGATTCTTTGCTGGCTCATGTAGTGTAAGCTCGTAGGGTTCGTACAGGGGTCATCGCGCTTGTTTTAAAGATAGCAATGCTACGAGGGCGACGACGTTTCACTTTCCAACTGTGGGTTTCTTGGAACTACGCGGCTGCCAACTGAGACCCTTGGATCCAGGAATGTAAATCCCCCAGTATGGTACCCCATACAAAATTATTGAGAATTTCGAGGAAACCTCAATCAACGAGGATGTACCTTCTAAATCCCCTCAGGGTCTGGGAACTTGCGCTTATGCAGCATCCCTGTCATTGTTAGCACTTCTGATCCAGGCGGGCGACTAGGGGAGGTGGGTTTCTCAATGGCTGCGGGTAGGGCGGCTGAGATATACAACATATGGGAACAAAAGACGGTACTATATCGTATCACATGGTATGGTTTTGCAAACTATAGCATATGTAATGTACCATAGCTACGTAGCCAACGTATATTGTAGCATAAGCACGTTCACTGCAATGCGACACAATGTGGCATATGGAAGCTTACTGTAAACATAAAATCACAACACGAAACGATATGACATCATATATCCTTGTACATATGGAGAAACATCTATATCTATATCTACAGCTATATCTGCGTATATATATATATATACATGTATGTATGTATGTATGTATGTACGTACACATGTACACATGTATATACACATACACACGCATATATACATTGCACAAACCGCGGGGTCTTGGATTTCAAGCCTCTGGAAACCTCTGTATGACCGCAGCCCAGAGTCATCAGCAAGGATGGAACGAACCTTACTGGCAGTCAGTAAAAGATTGGGAGCAACAAATTAAGGCCCTGTTCAAAGTTTAGGGTTTAGGATGAAAAATGGAGGAACGGAACCTTACCGAAGTCACTCTATAATACGTCATTGAAACCCAATTTTTTTTTTCATTCCTACTAACCACGAACAAGGAGCATGACGGTTGGCGAGGCATAGCTATCTTGCTTCTGGTACAGCTCCAGCCGCAGAAAAGGGAAGACCAGGAACTCTGTAATTGTCAGAGCAATAACCTTGCTTTTTAAGGGCGGATTTAAGACTTAGAGCTTAAGATTTTGGGGTTTGGGTAATGGGGTCCAGGGGTTGGGGACGTGAACCATTGAGCATACGTAGGCTCCTACATACAGCAGGCAAAAATCTTTGGCCCGAACCCCGACCCTAAAACCTTGAACCTGACAGCCCAACAACCTGAAAACTTTATGAAACTCAGTACCCTATGCCCTGACAAAAATTACCCCAAGCACAAACGAGGAACCCAGTCTGCAGGTACCTGGACGGTCCGCAATATTAGGGCTTGGGGTTTAGGGTTTTGGCTTCAGGGCTAAGGCTTCCGGGATTTGGGGTTTTACGTGTGAGTTTTAACTAGGTTTCAAAGCTTAAGGTTCAGGGGTAGGATTCAGAGTTTGAGGGATCAGGCTTTGCATGTGGGGTGCCAATGTTGTTTGTCACAAAAAGCGCCATACCCGACCAGGCACAAGTTTGCTAAGTAAATCCAAAACCCTACACCCTGAACTTCTTGGTAGTCCGTAGGAAATAAGAGAATGTAATCCCTCAAGATCTCCATATAATCTCTATATAACTTATTGTCTTATTCCCTACCCTGGACGGGGTTGCTGTTCAGGAACTTAGGCTCATTGGCAGCAACCCAGTAGACCCTCTCCACTTTGTATCCTGGACTCTAAACCCTAAACCCGACAAACTAAATCTTAAACCCTAAAGTCTTAGCTGATGGCTCGACAACCGCCAGGCCTTGCCCGAAGTTGCCAGAGCTGCGCGGTCTGGAAAGAAAGGCCATGGAACCCAGGTTTAAGCGGGGCTACTGCCGCCATCATGGTGCCCCTGCGCGGCCCTCTCACAGAGGTGCAAAGGTATCGACCCTAAACCCAAGCATTTTTGCTGGCACGTCCCTGGAATCTTTGGGGCACCCGTTCTGGGTGCCAGACCGGTTCTGGCCACTCCCCAGCCAAGTCTGCACCAATTGCAGCCGCCTCCAGACCAGTTTCCAGCTGCCCTCGGGCCATTTCTAGCGCTTTCAGACCAATTCTAAACCAATCCAGACGACGTTGGCACCTCCAAAGCTTTCAAGCGCTCGGCAGGACAGCTTCATAGAATCTGAAGGCCCTTGCGTGGCCCAGATGTCAAGATCCAGCAGAACAGCCTCGCAGACCCATCGAGGTTGCCTGCGTGGCTGTCCCACGCCTCTTTTTAAATAACCCAGCATGACGGTCTGGCCCCTCGTTTTGTGAGGGCTTTTGCTGGAACATCCCAGCAGCGATGCGTCTGGCATTCCCGTGATTTTTGCTGCTGACAGTAGAGAGGCCTCCCGCGTGCGTGCGGCAGCCCTTTGTTTCGTGATGGGTTTTGCTGGTACGTCCCTGAGCTTTGCTGGCTGAGGCCATATGGGCTTCTACGGCACTTCACAGAAAGCCAACATTGACCGATTGCCATGGAGAGCGCTTGCACCACGCAGCCTTGGACAAAAACTTGACATGGTGTCGCGACCGCTGACGGTCCCTTCTTTGAGCTTGGATGTCAACCAATTCGGCAAGACTTTCCAGAAAACCAAATCCCACACCAGCGAGCATCCTATGCCGTGACCACACCCTAACCCCCTGCCTCCTGCTCCATGCGCATCACTTGCTCATCTGTCTTTGCCGCATCGAACTCTGCGCCTTGGACGGTTCACAAACGGCTTAGAAGATTTAGAGTTTAGGGTTCAGGGTTGAGGATTCAGGGTTTACGGTTTCGGAGCTCAAGGTTGTTGTTGGTGAAAATGGCAAGTTCGGGGTAAGAGGTGGATCGTAAAAGCTTCTTGCTGAACAGCTAGAGTCATCTGAGAGCATCTTTACAAGGAGGCTTCACAACTTGAGACCTGAAACCTGAGCCCTGAAACCTGAGTCCTGAAACCTGAGTCCTGAAGCCTTGGACCCCAAATCCAAAACCTAAACCCTGAACTCCTGGCCTCGACTTTGAGCCCTCGGCCCCGGCCATCAAAACTTGGCTTTAAAACTCTGGGCTCAGACTCCATACTATATCTTCCATAAATAGGGGGACTCCTGTATAGACCCAATCTGCCATAGTCCTGGTTGAGGAACTACCAAAACAGATCGTGAATTTCGGGAACCCCCAGACCTCTAACCGTAAAGCCAAAACTCTGCATCTACCTTTCTTCCCCCTAAGCCAGAAGCCTTAAACCTTAAATCCTTGATCCCGAAACCCTGAAGCCCACCTGTTTCAGAAGGAACAATCCTCCAGGATGGCGGTGCGTATTCCTCGATTATTGCACAGCTCCTGTCCAGGGCATCAAAATAAGTTCAGGGTTTAGGAGATGTACATGTAAAGGTTCATGTAAATAGGGGCCATGCATGTATATACAGAGAGAGAGGGAGAGAGAGAGAGAGAGATATATATATATAGAGACATATATATATATATGTGGCATGGACCTTTAGGTATTATTTGGGACGGGCTTTTGTGTTAGACCTCAGGGCGCCTTCTTCAAGGTTCCATCAGTATGGCAAAGGAAAGGAAGGAAGAGGAAAAGGATAAGGATATGACAGTTGTCTTTGCAAAGGAAGAGGAAGAGGAAGCTTTAAAGGAGGAAAGAAAGACAAAGGAAGAGGAAGTGGTAGAGGAAGTTTCAAAGGTGGGTTCAAAGAAAAGGAAAAGGATATGGTGGAGCACGAAATGTTGGTCCTTGTCATGAATATCTGCTTGGGGTCTAGGCTCTGAGGCGGGCGGTTTGAGTTCAGGGTTTGTACTTCAGAGTGAAGGGATCGAGTGCTTGGGCTTTGCGCAGAGGATCAGGGGATGTTGAGTCCCAGCTCCTGTCCGTACTGTTGTAATCTATTGCAATGACCTGATCGAACAGGGGGGCATGGTGGATGATGAAGAAAGGTAGGAGCATCTCCTCGTTGCGGAAGTGGGTGATCATCCTGCCAGCGCCCCGCACAGAAAATGCAAACAGGATACAGGCTTATGCTTTGCCTTTATCATTTCTACTTGTAGTACTAGTGCCAGACCTACCACAACATAGAATACTGGAAGGGGGTCCTGGTCTCGTTGTAGGTCTACTTACTAAGCGCCCCAGATCCTGCAACAACTAGTACAAGCAGGACCCACAGCACAGCAATCCTCATAGTTAATACTCTTATGTGCCGTAGCTTCCTCCAACTGCTACTACTGCTCGTATGTATTAGTGCTGGGTACGAGTACTAGTAGCACTGTCAAAAAATGGCGTGCTAACGCCAGTACAACTAAAGTTACTAAAAAAAAACAATGCTCCTAATCATAGACCCTGCATCGATGTATTCCGCCGCGAAGCGTTGCGCATTGGGTTGGGGATGGGCGTCGGGCGGTGAAACAAGCTGCGAAGGTGCTGTTGCCTTGACAAAGGGGACCCACAGTTGAGGCTCAGAGCACAGGATTTAGGGTGCAGTACTACAGATTTTTTTGTTGCAAGGGAAGGGCTTGGGCTGCGCGGATGAAGGCTCAGAACCTGCTTTTACGGTGTTCCGGTCTGACTTAATCCCACGCCCCAACCCGATCCCACAAGAAAAAATGTATCTGTGGACAGACAGCGAGATTCCAAAAAAAAGCCCTACAGAAGCCTGTCTGGGCACCCCAGCATCCTCCTATAATCCCCGTACATCCTCGGGTACCTAATGGGACTTTAAAGTCCGAACCTTCATCCGTAAACCCTGAATCCTACAGCACGCCTTTAATTCTAAGACCCCTGTCAAATCAGATCCCAGTTGCTTGTTTGCCTTGATGCCTAGACCTGGACTGCTTTTTAAGGTCTCAGGCTGGGTGCTTAAGCTTTGGGATGTTGGGTTAAGACTTTGGTTCCGGTTTTGCTTCTTCCTTTTGGATAGTATGCTTAGTGCTGGGAAAGCTTGAAGGCACAGGTCTACAAGTATCTAGCGCCTAGATTGCTTCGAATACAATCGTCTGCAAGGAACTTCAGCGAAAGCATCAATCTTCATCGCTCTCGTCTCCCACGGAATTGGGTTGAAGGCTGAAGGTAGTTGGGGTTTACGGTTTAAGGTGTAGAGTATGAACAAACTCAAATCTCGTCCAGAAACGGATCACACTGGGTTCCGGGAAGGGCACAAGCACCACCACCTCGTCTTTTGTTCCAGCCTTTCCTCGGATATCAATCGACCAAACCCCTCAGAATGAAAGCTAAACCTAAGACTCATTGACCTAGTGTCAGCCCGTTTGCTGTGGCAGGTAACCCTAAACCCGAAGCCCTTTTGGTTCAACATCTGCTCTGCTTGATCTCCTAGCTTCGCAGGCGGTCAGCGATCTCCTCAAAGAAGTTCCAAGCCAGGACGAGAACGGCTATCGGGCGACCGTCTTCGAGCTGGGGAAGACCTTGGCTTACGAAGATCTTTCGTCTTTGAGCTCAGGGCGGCTTTAGGATAAGACTTCCTCTGTATTTGCCCTTTTGCTACCCTCACAGCGTTGAGCTAACAGGCAAAAAGAAGCAAAACAGGCTTCACTACCAAGGGGCTCTGTGTGGGTCGAACTGGGATGGATGTCCCGGGACAAAAGGTATTCCTTCGCTGCTCTGAGAAATAAGAATTAGAGTTTGCGGTGATGAGAACGCTTGAAGTGTTGTCTCATGCTCATGAGCTCGCTCTGCTCCTCGAGCAGTAAAACAATTCAATGTACGTGTCCCTCTACAGCATACCAAATCTGTTCCTAAGGGCCAAGCTTGGTAACCTGAGTTTTATACACTGACTTCCTATTTTCACCTTTGACGGCCCTCGCGCCCGCTGCTTGGGCATCCTTAGCATCAAAGGGCAGCCTGGTCTGCAGGAATCAAGACAAACTCCATGCTAACAAAATGGCTTAGGGTTTAGGGCTTGTATCTTTTCGGGAGGATTCCAAATTTGCGGCTCTCACGAATCTTCCTCTGGCATTTGCACCATCAGCCTCAAGCTCGATGTTTAAGAATGTTGATGCACATGGACAGACGTACAGCTGGCAAAAAGTTTACCTTGGGGGGACGATTTCTGATTCCCCCATGGTGCACAACAAAATCTCATGCGTCTTACATTGGCGTCTTCAAACATCAAGCTGAAGCCGATCTTAAAGAACAAGGCCAGCCAGGTTGCTCACAAATTCGGAATTTGGAGTTGATGACTTCCAATTCATGGATCTGATGCCTCCTACTTTGGCATTGATTTCATCCAGCTGAAGCTTGATATTCAGGAACGAGAACACATGAGCTGCGAACAGAATGGGTGTTTGCCGCATGATGTTCAACTGATGGCTCTCATGCCTCGTTCTTTGGCATATTCAGCCGCTCAACCAACATGTGGTCTTCAGGAATGAACGCCAAGCATCGAACTGAGGCTGAAGCTTGATTTAGGGTTTGGGGTATAACAAGAACCGCAGGACTGCTACCAAGATGGAACCGTTTAGGTTAGCATTGGGGAAGTCTGTCTCCTCCTCAGAAACAAAGCTGACATACACACACACACACAAGCGCAAAGGGGTAGCATCTGTACTGAACAGTAAACCCCCTATGTCTAATCCCTACATCTATATATCATCTTTATCTATGATCCCCACATATAATCCCTTTATATGGTTCATATACATAATCCCTACACCCTTTCAGCCCCTTACCAAGTCCAAGGTTCTGTTTCAATGGGGCATCATCCAGCACGAAGTCCAGGAGAGACGCCTCTGTGGAATCCTGGGTTGCTGTACTTAAATGGGTATATTTCCTCAGTACAGTAACTTACTTGAAATTCCTCAATAGCAGCCTGGAATCTTGGCGGCTGGTTCCCAGAATGAAGTGCAACAGTGTCATGCCTTTCGCTGCAGCACCATAAGCACCCACAATGTAGCCTGGGTTAGTCGTTTGCAGGCTTGCTGCCATAAGGCTACATGGCCTGGACCGGTGGTGCGTTTGAGATCAAGGGGTTGGGGGCTTTGGGCAGAAGGGGGGTTGACTTGACTATCCTAAACCCTAAACTTCGAGACGCCCTAAACCGCAAGCAAGGCCCTGAGACACACATGAGCTACACACAACACTGCCTACATGACTGAATGGACACGAGATCCATGTTTGGCAGTATATGTGGGACTATACTAAATTAGGTAACGCGCGTGCGAGGCGCCCCACAGTTTCAAGACCATAAATGTGTTTCCAAACGTTTTTGTGCATTTTAAGCAACATAGGGCTGTTGCACATAGCCGAAACGAACTGTTTTTTGACAAATGTCGTCGTTACTTAAAACCAAGGGGTTCTGTTCCACATAATTTCTTGCCCGGCAAGATTTGCTTGCTAGTATGGCCCTAGTTTTCTCCGCCAGGATGGTCCTTGTGCTTGGGAATTGTCTTGAAAGATTTGTCTTCGAGTATGGCCCCAACGTTATCTGCTGGTATGGTCCTTGCGCTTCAGATTTCTTGTAGCGGTCTCTGCTAACATGGCCCCGGGATGCAATTAGCCATGGACGATCATATGGTTCGGACATGTAGTGAGGGGATGCAATGAGTCATGGGGAGAAAAATTGATTGAACTTCTTTTTTGTTTCTGGGTGGTCCTGGGCATTTTGTACGCCAGAATGTGACGACGCTCCACGCGAGACCTCAAGCTTTGAGCCGAAATCTGAGGACGCCGTACGCTGGAGCTCAATTTGGTCTCAAAATGTGAGAAAGCGCCATGCGAGAGGTCAATTTCGAACCCAAATTCGAGGATGCTTTGCGTAGGAGCTCAACTTAATGTCAAAATATGAAAAGCCCAATGAATTATAGTGACAATCGGAATCGACATGGGAAGAAAGAATACTTGTTGTACTGGCAATCAGTTATAATAATAGGAGTGATAGACGAGAAGACGCATTATTGACAATGATGAGGATAATTCGAACAAGCTATACGGCAAGAGCAATGGTATTGACACTAACAATCCGCATAGTCCTCATTGTGGATACTTCAGTGCGGTGTAGGTGCTTAAGTGTATGTGGACGGAATAGGTATCCTGGTGTATGTGAGCGGTTGTCATCGTTTCCGAAGTTACCTCTTAGGATGCTCCACGCGCCAGCGCCGCCGCCAGCCCACCGCCACGAGATGGTTGTCGATTACGAAGAGAATTCTGAGGGCCCTCCACGCGCCAGTGCTGGTCGTCGATTACGAAAAGAATTCTGAGGACGCTCCACGCGCCGGCGCTGCCACCAGCCGAAAACCACGAGAGGGTTGTGGATTACGAATAGAAATATGAGGACGCTCCACGCGGCAGCGCTCGCGAGGCGGCCGTCAACAACGAGAAGAATTCGTAGAATGCTCCACGTGCCAGCGCTGCCACGCGCAAAAAACAACGAGAGGGTCATTGATTTCAAGCCGAATTCGCAAGACGCTCCACGCGCCAGCGCGGGCACCCGCCGAAAACAGGCAGAGGGCTCGCAATCCGCGTTAAGAATTCGCATGGCGCCACAGGGAGAGCGTTTTGACGAGCACAAAACCTGCAGAAGGTTCGCCGACGAGCTTTGAGATGCGCACGGTGCTTCAACGAGAGTGTTTCAACACGCACTAAACCCGCAGAGGGCTCGCCGGGCGACGTTGAAATTCGCACGCGCCACACAGAGCGAGAGCGCTCCGACACGCACGAAACCCGCAGAGGGTTCGCCCCTCCTTCACCCGCCAAACTTACCCTGGCTCTAGAAGTAAAGGAAAATAGAAGAGGTGACGTGGCGTAGTGTAGGCGAGCGATGTACATGCTGTGGTGTGGTCTAAGTCAGCGATGTGGGTGCTGTGCTGCGGCGTTAATGACTGGTGTAGATATAAGTGCATGTCAGCAGTGAGCGTGCTGTGTAGACTGTGGCGTGGTGGTGTATGTGAGCGGTGTGAGTGTTGTGGTGTGTGCCAGGCTACCGTTTTTGACAAGACAAGGAACGCTTCGCGGTGTTTGCGGGAAAAATCATGCCATCACCAGGTTTGCAATAGTGGAAGGTTGTGTGCATGATTTTGATTGCAAATGGGTGTATGCTGCGCTCCCCCAACCCCGTTGCTTCTTTAAAGTCATCCATGCTTACGGTAGAGAAGATCATCTCATCGCCACATTTAGCTTTGTCGTCAGAGCAAGGAAATTCAGCAGCAGGAGAAAACTGTTGGGGTTTGGAGGTGTGAGGTTTGCGTAACAGGGCAATCTGCTGCCGAGGGGAGGGCCCGTGTTGTGTCCGAGGGCTCGTCCTGTGTGGCCAAGATTTCATTGGGACCTGTTTCAAGTTCTCTGAAAAAGCTATGGCCACTGCGGTCTTCCATGAGGGGCACGCGGCGTGTACTTCTGAACAACAACGAGAAGACCCAAAGCCAAGCCCAAGGCTATGCAGTGCTGCGAAAGAAGGTGCTGCGTTTGCTTGCATGCCGAACTCATGAAAATTCTTCTACGCCTCGTAGATAAATACAACTAATACATGCATGACAAAATAGAAACAGGCAACCACCAGATTTTGTCCAATGAATTTGGGAAGAAAAAATTGATGGGCAAATCTGGTGTGATCCGCGCGCCTTGCTTTTTCAGGAAAGACAGCCGCGTAGATCGCACCAGATTTTGTCCAATGAATTTGGGAAAGCTGCGTGGGCAAGATCTGGTGTGATCTGCGCGCATTCCTTTTCCAGAAAGGACAGCCGAGCATATCACACTGCATCTTGTCCAGTGAATGTGGGAAGAATGCGTGGGCAAAATCTAATGTAATCTGTGCACCTGCTTTGCAAACAAGACGGCCGCGCAAATCAGACCAGACTTTGTCCGATGACTTTGGGAGGAATGCATGGGCAAAATCTGGCGTAATCTTCACGCCTCGCTTTTTCGAGAAGAGA
>CAJNIZ010044027.1:131232-143177 GCA_905231905.1 Symbiodinium pilosum
TGGCACCACTTCTTCCATCCCACCCTCCTCTTCCTGAATGGAAGGGTGCGTCCACGGCTTATTGGATGAGAATCCAAACCTGGATGCACCAGCATGCCACAGACACTCTGAAGGAGAATGTCAGGAAATCGTTGCTTAAAGCTTTGCAACAAGACAAATATGATTTTGAGATGGATGGTTTATGTCTCTGCGCTCTCAGAGCCACCCTCCATGATATCATAGCACGCAATGCCCGGCTTGAGGAGCCTGAATCCCAGCTGGTCCTGCAGGTTGCCAAAGCGGCAGAAAAGCAACAGCTCAACCAAGAGCAACTTGAGTACAAGTGATATGGTGACCTACATGCAGACAGATCTTAGCACGCGCGCAGGGGAATACGGGCGATCTGGTCTACGTGGCGCAAACGGGCGCATTGGCTGTCTGGTGACTGGCAGTACATCGCAGTCCGTAAACCCTCATGCGGAAAGCAGTGATGCTGGAACCATACGCAAGAAAGGGCTACGCGTGAGGTTCCACACTTATGTACAGACTCTTGCGCAGGATGGACTCCGCGCTTTTGAGTTGATGGCACAGGCAACCTGTAACGATGTACAGCTTCAGTGCACAGACGCTTGTGCGTTAGGTTTTGTGCCGCCCAGGGATGCTTCTCGTTTTGAGGTTCTTCAGGACCGAGTGGAGACTCTTGTTGATGCTGCGATGTGCCCACGAGTTTCGACGGAGCTGGCCGGCGCGGAGATCAATACCGCTGCTAGACTCTGCTTGGATGACTTGATACCATGGGCGCCGCAATTCGGGTGCAAACTTGCTACTGGTGCCAAGCTTGAAGATTTCTTGAGTGTTTTGGAGCCTTTTCAACTTGAGGCCTTGAGTCAGGACCTGTGTCACGTGGGTGATCTTCACCCTGCCACCACATTGGCTATGAGCCAGGTGCCATGTTGGGACAGGGTTGCGCCGGTAATGCAGGTCAAAATATATGTTGATGGGTCGTTTGTGGCCAACAGATCTCCAGCTGGCTGGGCGCTCACCGTCCTGGGGCGCACCGAACAAGGTTGGAGATGGCTAGGGTATTTTTCGGAAAGGTTGCATGAGCATACGCACCCCAAGTTTCTCGGATGCCGTGAAGTGAATGCGCACATTGCCGAGCTTGCTGCCATGCTGCATGCCATGGCAGTCATCTGTTTAGTGCAGCTTGAGGCGGAGGTGGTTTTCGACGCAGTTACAGCCGCTGATATCACCAAAGGCGTCGCCTGTACACATGGGAAGCAGCTCGCGCAGGCGACTGCCATGATGCGTCAGTTGGCCGAAGCCATGGGGTTTTCGGCACACCCGCTCTCATTCTGGAGATGCCTTCAACGAACTAGTAGATACCCTGGCCAAACAGGCGGCTAGGCAGCGTCATGAGCACCCTGTTGCCGATGCGGGTTTGGCTGGTGCTGTGCGCAAGGGTCAGTTCTGCTGGTGGTGGTGGACCGTCTGTGATCAAATACCGCAGGGCACTTTGCCAGGCCTCAGTGATGCAGGAGGCACGCTTGTGACTGGCCCGTTACGGGCAAGGCCTCCTTTGCGGGACTGCGATGTCCCCGGCATACTGCAAGCATCTTGTGATTCTAATGGACAACCCGAAACGCTTGCAAACTGGCAAGTTAAGCTCGCCACATACAATGCCAACAGCTTAAAAGCTGAACATGTTCGTCAGCAGCTTGATCATGAGATTGTTGCTGCCGAGTTCGCGGCCGTTGGGATACAGGAGTCGCGCTGCTGCTTTGAGGATAGGTATGACACGCAACACTTCCGCTGCATTTGTGGTTCTGATGAGAAGGGCCACCTTGGCTGTCAACTCTGGTTGAACAAAAGTCGTCCCGTTGCTGTGCATGGGGCAGGGGGAGAGTTGCGTGAAGTGTACTGGGACATTGACAGCGCAGCTATCCTTGTGAACAGTGTCACGGTTAGGGCGGCAAAACAACTGTTTGCTTTTTGTGTGGCCCATGCCCC
Source organism: Symbiodinium pilosum (assembly GCA_905231905.1). Classification (NCBI taxonomy): domain Eukaryota; class Dinophyceae; order Suessiales; family Symbiodiniaceae; genus Symbiodinium; species Symbiodinium pilosum. The sequence continues at coordinate 133,222 of CAJNIZ010044027.1, forward strand.
CACTGAGGACAAAAGTAGGGAGACCGTGTTGCAGTGGTGGTGCGATTTCGAGCAGGTTTTCAGGCAGATCCCCAGGCAGGCAATTCCCCTTGTGCTCATCGATGGAAATGCGAGGTTTGAAGCATGTGCCTGCCAACAGCATGTTACCGAAAGGATTCCGTCAAACCTCGGTGCCGAGCAACTCCATGCCTTTCTGAGTGAGCATGAATTGGAGGGCAGTGGTAGTCATGATACTGACGGTAACCAAGTTGTTACGTGGGTGTCTCCACTAGGCAACCCTGCGCAAGTGGACTATGTGCTTTTCCCTTCCTCGCTCACAAGCTCCGCTAATACGCTCGGCAAGCCGCGCAATTTTCAGGATCCCACAGACTTTGACCATGAAGTCATGGGACTCGAGCTGAGTTGGGTGGCGCTGGCTGGCAAGGGCAAACAGAAGCGGGCCTGGGACACGCGTGCTATGGGTACCATGGAGGGTCGTGCTATTCTGAGCCAGATTTTCCTGACGGTGCCTGTTGTGCATTGGACTGAACACCCCGATGTACACTTGCATGCGATTAATCAGCATATCTTCAGAGGCCTGCAGCAACATTTCGTCAGGAGGCCAGACTCCCCAAGAATGAACCACGTTTCTGATGTGCTGTGGCAGGCTGCGCGTAGCAAAAGGCATACCAGGCGCATTCTGAGACAAGGCGCGTATGGTTCTGCATGTCGTTTTTAAAGCTTGGGCGAATCGTGACATGAACTTGCAGTTCCTTGCGCCTTAGCTCGCCAGCTGCGCAGGTCTAGAGTGTTGGAAGCAAGGCTGAGCTGTCTGGTTCGATCTCTTGCTGGGGTCATTCGAAAACAAAGTACTTTGGATGCTGCAGAGCATGTCCGGACTTCAATTCGAGAGGCCAAGAAGGAGGGTCCTGCGTCTCTTGCCAAGAAACTCAGACATGTCATGAAGAGCGGGCGCCGTTATAGGGCTCCAAATGCGCCTGCGCTGCGTGTGGATGACGGCTTTGTGTCGGACCCCGCTGAGGTCCGAGTCATGTTGGAAAGACGCTTTGCCAAGCCAGAACGCGCGTCGGAACACAGGCTTGTTGAATTGCTCGTTGATGATGTGCCCGGTGTTCATGAGACTTTGGACATGACGTGGATTCCCAGCGTGATGGATATTGCTGAGGGGTACTTGGCCTGCGGCAGTTGTCCACGCGCCTCTTTTCTGGAAATCGCTGCAGAGAGGACTCTTGCCGCTATTGTGGCGGGGCACACAGGCTGTGGCCATCCCTAAGGTTGGAAAACCTCCAAGCACGCTTCAGGCATGGCGAAGTATCGCTTTGCACGAGATCGCCTGCAAAGGGATTGGTAAGGCTGTTCGTCGGCGCCTCACCGATTTCCTTGCGGCCTATGCGATGCGGGGCCATGGTTCACAAAAGGGACAGTCCCTCGGTGTGCCGAGCCAATACGTAAGATCCTACCTGCAAATGCTTAATCTCCAACGTAAGTCGGGGGGCATTCTGTATGTTGATGGCCGCGATGCCTATTACAGTGTATTAAAGCAGCAGCTGCAGGGCAATTTTTTGGACAGTGAAGCCGACTTGATCAAACTTGCAGACAGTTTGGCTATCAGCGAGGAACATCGCCTTGAAGTACTCGTTGCGTTAGCTGGCCCGGGGGCTTTGGAGGAGGCGGGAGCACCCTTCGAGGTAAGACATGTTGTGCGCACCTTGCTCCAGGATACTTGGTTTACCATGGATGTGAGTGAGTCGCGTGCGCAGAAGCCATCTTCGGGCCTTGTGCCCGGCACCCCCATTGCCGACGTGCTTTATCAATATGTCCAGGCAAAATGCTTGAGAAAAATCCAGCATCAGCTATGGGAAGATGGGCTTCTCGCACAAGCTTCGCCAGATGGTGAACGTGCGCCAGCCGCTGGATGGGCGGACGACCTTGCTTTCTTTCTCCCTGCAGGGCCGGCGGATCAGGTTGTTGATGCGTTGACATGTGTTGCCAGGTTGGTTGACAAGGAGTGTCGTTCGACGGGCGTGGCGCTCAACTACGGGCCAGGTAAGACAGAGGCAATGATAGTGTTGCATGGACCTGAAAGCCGTCGTTTAAAGCATGAGCTCTTGCGCACGCCTGAGCCGTCCATCAAAGTCCAGCTCACGCCTCAGCATGCTGTTGATTTGAGACTTGTTCATGCAGAAGAGGGCTCAGGCTACGGACGTAATATTCGAAGGCTCAAAGCTACGCTGCTGCGGAACGCGGCTCTTGACGAGACTGAAAAACTGACCCTTTTACGACGCCTTGTTGTCGCCAGGTTTTGCTTTGGGGCAGGCCGCTGGACGTTGCGCACACAGGTGGAGCGGGCCTTCTATAAGAAAACGCTGATGCGATACTATCGTCAAAGCAGCCGTCTCATCAAAGGCTTCAGTACTAAATTACTTTGCGATAGTGATGTATGCAAGGGTCTTGGAGTGCTGGAGCCTGAGGCTGTGCTTGCTGTCGAGCAGACTCGCCAACTTGCAGTTGTTGCCTTGCATGGCCATGGCTTCCTTTGGGAGGCCACGATCGCGGCCAAGCATTGGTTGAGTGATGCGGTTGGTTCTCTTGGTTGGATCTTGAGTTGTCTTGGAATATCGTGGCAAGTTCCTTCCGATCCCCAGGCTTGCTTGGCATTTCTGGAGCATAAACTGAAGGATGCCAGTGCAATGTTGAGACGGTTTGTTCGCATTCAGCTTGCTGATCAGGTTGCTGAGGGCCGGCACATTGTTAGTGAAGCAAAGGCTTGGGAGGCTCTTGAGCGGAACGGCGGTGCTGTCCTTCCTGTTCCCACGGTCATCGAGCAGGGTGCTGACCCCCTTTTACGTGAGCTCTGTGGACGTGGGTTTCGCTCACGGGCTGGGTTGTCAGGGCACATGGCAAAGACACATGGAGTGCGGTCTGAGCTTGCGGTCATAGGAGGATCTGCCTGTGCCGTTTGCGGTCGTGACTTCTGGACCACTCCGCGGTTGGTTGAACATGTTCGTCACTCAGCGACCTGTAGGGCTGTGTATACTCAGGCTGACCTAGATATTGCAATGCCTCATGAGCGTGTCGGGGACCGGAATGCCAGAGCTTGGCAGCAACGGGCCGCAGCCCGCATGGACCCTCTTCATGCCTGATGTCAGGGAGGCGCACGGCTTGCATGAATCACATGATGACCTTGTGGACTGTGTTGCTGCCCAAGACTTGAGTCGGTTGGTTGAGTGCTGTGGCCATGAAAGCTTCCATGAGTGGGCGGCAAAAGTCTTCCGGTGGTACTGCAAGTTTGGCGTAGGCTTTGAAGGTTACGTTTGTAAGAAGAGGCATCCCTGGCTTGCAATACTGAAGGTCATTCTTGAGCTGCAAGGGTGCGATTTTGTTACTGGTGCAGAGGGCTGCTGCGTCGATCGCATGTGGTACCGCGCACAGGGGCGGAGAGTGGAACTCCTGCCCATGTGAGGGCTCTGTTCTCTTTGCATGCGAATTGAAGTGTGAGCTGCACAGCACTAGCCACAATCCAAAGCAAAATGCTGTATACTGGCTGTATACATATATGTATATGTTTACATATACTTACACTCTTCCTGCATCCAGTTCACTCTATCCGCACCACATGCTTTCCGTTTCGTCCCCAGTTATGGTCTCGTCTTCTTGTGCTTGTTTTTAATTTCGGCGGGCGACCGCATCCTAATATTATCTCTTTTAGATTCCGTTTAAGTGCACATGTGGGGTCCTCCGGTCCTTTAATTGTTATGGTCTTTTTGAGTTCATATAATTCTCAGGATTGGCGAGTGTAGATATCCAATGTCCAATTTGGGGGGGTCAGAAAACTAAAATCCTACTTCACATCAAGTCATACGTGGCATTGGCAAGCCCCAACGATCCAAACCAAAACCCCAAGCGCAAGCCGTTAGAATCATGCAGTATGCCCCCAATTCAAATCTTTCGTATGACTGTTATGGGAGGAGGCAATATTCTAGCCAAATTACTTCTCCCTTCGAATTAACCACACCTAATTATATAAGAGCCCCTCATTCTAATCTTGAGCACCTGCCCCATCTCTATTCTTAAATATTAGGGGTGTGAGGCTTGTTTCATGTCAGTATGAAAGGATTGCTTGTGTATAGGATCTTCTTAGAAGCGGGGGCTTTGACTCCATCCGAGCTGCCCTTCGATCGGAAACTCGATATCCTGGGTTGTACTCTACAGGCTCTCCAGAACTGTTCATGAATAGGTTCCGGTTTTGCAGCATTGAAGGAAAGCAATAATCATTCCAAATTGCCACCCAATATCTCACGGAGCACCCACTCACGAATTGCATGGGCCTTAGCACCGTATGTCTCCGCGAAGAACTCATTGGTCACGCCGTCCTGGTATCTAGTTCTGAAAACTCAGTGTGCTTGAAAACTGCAGTAGAACTTTGAGATGGAACTCGAGCTGTAGTGCACTCTTGTTGTACAAGGATTTTAAGGCAGTATCCTTGCCTTGGCCTTTGGCGGACACAGAGTCCTGGAGTACGAAAATGGCATCAACTTGTTAATTCACCGTTGCGTAGTGAGAGCTGCAGCCCTGAAGGCGCCTTGCCGGCGTGCGTTCTTACCCACCCTGCACTCTGTTTGTCAGTGTAGGGGCGGGTAAGGGGTGGTCACAATGACCAGTTAATAAAGTCGTTTAGCACACCGTATTCGAGATGCATAAGGGTCACCCCCACCAAGCCATTTTGCGAATCTTAACCCTGTCTGCATATGAAAGAAAAGCCCCGTTGTAGTAACATAACAAACCCCATATCCCAGAATGTAACCAGGATTCCTCATGCGAGGGATTGTATCAAAAGTAGTCTGCGGAATCCCTCCCCCCACACACTGAGAGAGAGAGAGAAGGAGACAAGCGGATGAATGGGCGCGAGCAACACAGCCACTCCTCCCAGATCCCTAAGACCTGCTCACCACTGCATGTGGAGGCAAGTTTGAGCAGCGGCGTCCAAACCACAACTTTACTTGCAGATCCTCAAAGAAGAGCCGCGTGAACTACGGCAAATTCCAAATGGGAGTTTCTCAAACTAGTTCCTTTATGTAATCATTCAGATATCCCGGGGGGGCCCTACGGGCCCCCGTGCTCCAAACCCCTCATAAACTCCACCCAAGAATACACATCCCTATATGCCTTCCTCGAAAAAATCCCTAAGAGTGGCCCCCTTTCAAAGAAGCCCATCAAGCTGCCTGCTTTTCCAGCTCCAAGCGTTCTTTCAACGTAGGAGATATCATCCCACTGTCTCGGCAGCGTTGCAGTGTTCAGGGGTTGGAGTGTGGCAAGCTTAGCATTCCTTAGCGTTCCCCAAACCAATATAGAACGCCAAACTGATAGAGACGCAGTCCTGAGGGAGACCTCTATGGGGTTCCATGTTACCGTTGCCGGGCATGGCGACTCGGCTCTCGAAAGACAGAAAAACTGTGTTGCTGGTGCGGGTTTAAGGGCTTAGTTATTGGGGCTATAGGGTTTAGGGTTTAAAGTTTAAGGTTTAAGGTTTAGAGCTTCAAGGTTAAGTTATTGGGGTTATAGGGTTTAGGGTTTAAGGTTTCAGGTTTAGGGTATAGGGTTTAAGGTTTAGGGTTTAAGGGTTTAGTTATTGGGTTTATATGAGCTACGGACTAAATTTAGGTTGGGGGGGACCTATAGGGGACTATATAGGGTTCTGGGGGGGATCTATTAAGGAATATACTACAAATGCAATCCAGGGCTTGTATGAGCTTCAGCCTAAACTCCTTAAAGAGGATTATAGGGGGGAGCATATATGGGACTGTTATAGGTCCTATTATGGGGGATACTAGGAGTTTAGACTATTGAAAGGGATAATGGAAAAGAGCATGGAAACTAGTAAGGGAAGAAAGAGATTACATAAGGTTTCTAGGGGGGGTTTTATGGGGGATATATTGAGGTTATATTGGGGACATAATGGGATAATGGAAAAGAAAATGAAAACTACTATAATGGGTTATATAGGGTATAGAACATGGGGTATACGGGGATCTTATTATAGTCCCATTGCTTAAGTAGATAGAATATGGCTTGGGTATGTCATAATAAGATCCCCATATACCTCATATTCTATCTACTTAAGGGGGACTATAACTCCAAACCCTGCATTAAACCTACACTGAACTGAGGCCCTCCAGAGCCTTCGTCCGACCAAATTCCCTGAGAGTAGGCATTGGTACCTAGCTGCAGTTTGTGACTAAGATAAGGGGTATATGATGAACAAAGCGTGACTGCAAAAACTGAGCTCACTACCACCCAGCTCAAGCGTCACTAGGCAAGATGTTCCATGGATGGGCGTGGTCTCGAACTTGGCAATCTGCAATCCAGCCAGAGACGCCGCCTTATGGAAGGAGTGGCCCGTGAAGAAGGAGATGTGTTCGTGGTAGACCGTGTCAAACTCTCCCAGCTGCTGCATGTTGCACTGGGACGTTTGGATGTACCTCACTGCTGGACCTTTACAATAGGGTTGACTCTGTCATGGGACATTGACGCAGACAAGTTTCGAGATCAGTAACAAACTTCAACTACGCAATTGGTGCTTGTTCAGGCACTTACTAAATGATGGATTGTACAGTCTAGTCCATGACGGAAATCTGTCAAAACCAAAGCTGTGCTTTAAGATCAATACTCGGCTACAGCTTTGTCTTTGGACCCATGACCGCCGCACATGCCTTCAGAAAGTCTACGGGTTTCGGGACATGTGCGAACACGTTCTGGGCGGTGATCGCAGTCAAATCATCTCCGCGCGGAAGCTCTGGGAAATCCAGTGGCCAGAACCCGACCCGCACCTAAGCAAACAGAGGTTTAGGGCTTTGGGCTTTGGCGGTGTGTAGTTGCTCAGGCAGGGGGGACTTGCAGTGGCAGAAACACCAAAAGGAGACATGGGAGGCGGGCTGTTTGGAGTTAAGTACAATCATGGTCATAATGGAAAGCATACCCTCCGTGAAGGTTTGGCTTGGGATCTCGCGAACGCAAGCGTGTGTGGCCACGTTTGGCTGAAGGGTGGCTACGGACTAAGGGCCCTTGAGCAAGTAGCACAATGTCTCACTAGCAACAACACAAGCAGGCTTTAAGAAGCTAAGCTTAGACTAGAAGCCTGCCTTTGTTGTTTGCGCGGTGTAAAAAGAAGGGCCCAGAGCTTCAGGTGCGAACGATGGCTAACACGGCCAGCGGTACCAGGCTGCATGAGGGCCTAAAGCCTTTCAACAAGGAGAGCGATGTAGGGGCGTAATAATTGCCAAGATAGATCACTTGCATTATTCCAGTGTAGTATGACTTATATAAGCGTCAAATGATATCAGCATTTGGTAGGATCCTTTTGGGGGCCCTAGTAGACTGGTTATAGAAGGATTGTTGATAAACAAAGTGGAACTGATTTTCAAGCCTGCCCCTGTTTGGGAGCCTGCATTATCTGAGGCGCAGTGTGGTTTTTTTGCTGCGCCAAGGCCGCAATGTTCACTGCCGGGTCCACGCCATAGGTCTTCCAACCCAATCTTGGAGTTAGTTCGGGCTGAGGGCTACCCAAGCACTCCTGCGTAGTTCCTTGTTGGTTTGCTATTGAGAGATTGCAATATATATAATATATATATATATCCAAAAAGGAACTACATAGGAGAATCTGGAGGGTTCACAGTTGAATTTAGGATTCAGGGTTTGAGTTTCAACACGCAGGGCCCCCCTTATTTGACCCTTGGAGCCAAGACTTTGCCATGTGATCCGAGCTACACGTTTCACCCTGGGTTCTGTCAGGTCTTGGCCCTGGATGGACCCGCCGATGCTTGCTGACCCCTGTAATTAGGGTATGTCTATACATGGAACACACGCCTGGCGGCTCAAGTGTTTACAAACGCTTTCAAAAAGTAGCCGGAAACCCTAAACCCGACTGAAGACACAAAAACAAGGCCCAAAGAGCACAACCTAGACCGTCCAACCCTTGAACCACAGAAGGAAAGGGGTGCGGGGCAGGTATGGGCATAGGAACAGGTGCATGTCCACAAATCAAAATGCAAACCTAACCTGAACCCTGAATCGAAACAAAACAAACCACTGTATATACCCAGTTCGATTTAATTTTCCCTTTCTGTTCCATGTGTTAATCTATTGGAATAAAATCCTGACATATCCGACCCATGCCAAAGTAACGCCCTGAACGAGTCCAGCTGGGTGCCGTCGTTACCTCAGAGGCGGTCAAAACAATTCACGGCACTTGGTCAAGGTCTTTGGGACCTGAATAGTTCTTGGTCCAGGAATGTCCCTTTGTTGAACAGGCCTTGCAAACAAGCATTCCATGTCCAGGTATTTTGTATTCTGAGGCCTGGGATAAAATCGTCATCCACCCCATATGCAAATTTTGGCAGGGCCCGATGTTGAGATGCCAGCAGGTTTGGAAACAAATGCTATCCGCAAGTGTTGCACCCTAAACTTGAAATCGCGCGGAATTTTGGAGCCCAAAAACTATCTGAATTGTCAGCAAAGTGCAGTATGTGATGCAAAACATTCAGAGCTCTGGTTTCACACACGCCCTGCAAAACAAATTCATGGACCTCGTAGCTTGCAAGGAATACGGACGCACTGCATTACAAGCTACGTTTTTATTGCAAGCTCAAATTTTAAATGATATTCGCAGGAAAGATTAAGAACCTTTAGCACACATCGTGAAAGTCTGGGAAGCGCGTCCAAGCCCCTGTACAAATCAAAGACCTCATTCAGCTTGGAGCATATGACTTTCTTTTTTTGCATATCCCTTAAATCATGTCCAAAAGCTTGGTGTAAGGATTGGACTTCCTAGTGTCGCTTGAGATATATTCGAGATTGTTTGTGTCAGACACGCTGGTTTGCTCTTCTTTCATCTCAATAATATTGGTCACCAGAATCTGAGGACTCCCCACACCATAGCGCAATTCCAAAATTCGGATTTTTCAAGCAAGGGCTCGATTTTGAGCTATAATTTCATGCGGGAGCATGACTTCAAACCCGTTCCAAGAAGGAAAAAGAATTAGCTACTATCAGCTACTATTGTTGGTAGTAGTAGTAGTAGTAGTAGTAGGAGGAGTAGGAGGCACCCGGCAGGGAAAGCAAAACCAAACAGGACAGGCAAGTGCTGCAGGCTCTGAAAGTGCTGGCAGGCGAAATGAATTTGAACGCCGGTGAAATCTTGTATCACCCCGCTTTTGGACAGGAATTTGTGTCCAAAAGTGAAGCAGTGCAAGATTTTGTCGCAAGCTTTCTTTTCAGGTTAAGCGCAGCCACGGACGCCCTCCACACTCGAGCGGTTTGTCAACTTGAAGTGTCCAGTGCCGCCACTGATCTTCATGTACATGGTTGCTCAACGGATTTGTAGCTTAAGCAGTGACCCCAACGCATGCTTTTTTGGCTACTCCGACAGTCAAATTGTGAACCTGCATGGCAGCTTAGAAAGATTAAGGTGGCACTGATGTTCAACCATAAACGCTTACACCCCAGGGCACCTGCAGCTCGCGGTATCATGAGCATCATGATGCTTTTATACTGAGTATACTGTCATTACTGTCAAGGTATTATGGACCCTATTCGGGCTATATTGTCAATATTATCATAATATTGTTGTGTCTATTTGGGTCAGATTGTCATTATCATCGTGATACTATTGGTGCTCATCGGGGGAACCTCATGATACCATCGTATGACATCATTGTATTTCTGCTTCTTGAGTTTTTATTCCGCGCCGGGTACCTAGTAGTAATAGTAGTAGTAGTAGTAGTACTACTACTACTACTACTACTACTACTATTAGTACTAGGTGTCGCCCCCAAGGCACCACGTTTTCTTAAAATCATTGTAAGGACGATATGTTGGGAATGGGGAAGAGGTTGGGGGGGTAGTTCCGCCGCTGGCGGAGCTTCGACGATCGCAGTAAGCGATTGCGCTGGGAGTGGCAG
>CAJNIZ010044027.1:144163-165247 GCA_905231905.1 Symbiodinium pilosum
CGATTAAGAAACTTCCCAGACCCTGGGGGTTGCATGTAGTTTTCTTAACGTAAAGCTCGTCCGCCGTAGTAGTGGTGGTGGTAGTAGTAGCACTAGTAGTAGCAAGTTAATAATAGCAGTAGCGATAAGAAGAATGGCACCGATAGAGATGAGAATCATTGCCATGATGCAATGATCAGGCGAATAATGATCAACAGAACGATAGCAGTTAATCTGACAATGAGAATAATGACCTCGAGCATCCCAACACTGTTACGAATCACACATCGCTATATGAATGCCCACAATGCACACCCAGCTTTCTACCCTAAACTCTAAATTTTGCTGCACCAGCCTGTCTCAGGCCAGCATTGCAGCTGTGGTTTCAAGCCGAATATAGCCCAAGCAACAAACTCACACAAATCACGTTCCCTCAATACCGTTCCAGAATCCATGACCCGCCGGAGACCTCAACTGGACGCCGCTAGTCAGGGCCAGACACTATGAGGTACTATCACACGCCAAAAACCTCATGGAGACGTTGTTTGCGCAGGTCATGCAGTACAGTTGACCGCCTACAACCTTTAACGGACGCTTTTTGGGTGCACGGACTATACGACAGTTGCACGCCTCATGGCTCATTTGGCCTTCGAAACCCTAAACCCTAGACCCGAAGCGGTCGGTACAGCATACACCCATCATATCATAGGAGCCTGAAATCAGGTTTTACAAAGCCTTATTTAGTCCTTAAGGGCTGAAGGGTATAACGTCCTGCGAAGACTTCAATCACCGCAAAACGCCAGGCACCAACCGAGTTTCTGTTAAGGAACTTGAACTAGGTTACCATAGTAAGGAAAACCTATAATTTACTATAGACCCACAATATGGTAAATTAAGTCAGGTTCCTTAATAGCAACCCAGCCGACCCACAAACTGAAACTCAAGCACTCCAAAGGCGTAGCATGTCTATTCATCAATATTCCTGCGCAACCCTGTGCACTCACCAAAACCATGATCAAAACTGAATCCCTGGTAGCTTTGAACCCTAAACTCTTGCGGTCTTGGGTTTGGGGTTTACGGCTTAGGGGTTGGGGCATTGAAGCCTTAGACCCAACCCTGAAACCTAAACCATGTACCCTCAATTCCTCCCAGCCCAGCCGCATGCCAACTCCAGGATGGAGCCTTGCTTCAGATCTCCGCTCTCTCTCTTCACTTTGCGGGCCAACCAGTCAAAGTGCTGTTTCAAAGTCACCTGGAAATAGGTTTAGGCTTTGCGGGTGCTGTCGGCAGTCCTTGGGTTAGGGCTAAGTTTGAAATGTTTTTTTCCAGGCTTAGGGTTTAGGGCTCAGTGTTTCGGGCTTAGAGTTTACGGGTTGGGGTATGATTTAGGGCTTGGGGCTTACGTCGATGCGATTCAATGCAGAGGGCTAAGGGTGCCAAAGAGAACCTTCGCTCATCTCGCCTCCCCCTGTAGCAAAACCCCCCGCACTGTAATAGCTAAAACTTCCAATGCAGCACGCGACACGGTCAGGGTTCGGGTACCAAAAGGTTTGATTCATGAGGTGACGCGTAGAGGGAGGTGATTACAACATACAGTCTTGAAGCGCGTTTTTTGAAAGTCTGTTGCAATTCTGAAATCCTGCTTTGCTTTTCCATGCATGCGACATGCACAAATCGAGCAACCGCATACATTACCGTCGCTACCGGCATCAACCCTAAGCCTAACCCCCAATCCTGAACCCTCTGAGTGCCGCTTCCGGACCATTGCTATGTCTGCATGGAACTGTGCCCAGTGCTTAGAGTTTAGAGCTGAAAACCTTCTGTTCTGTCGTTTACTCAAGTTTTCCTAACATGAGACAAGCAACGCTGGTCCCTGATCTGTACAGGTAGTGCTCGAAAAGGTCAGAGCGGCTGGCCACGTGGGACCTTTCTTCTGACCATGGCCAACTATCTTACCTAAACGTTCGTTTCTGTAGTCACTTCATGAACGGATCAAGTGTTGCTACGATTTTGCTTTGGGTTTAAGCTGTGGGGTTGGGTGCAGTTAGTAGGAAATGAAGTGATGGATAACCAGATGGAAGATAATAGAAGTTACTAAGCTATGCTGTTTCAGGCTTGGGGTTCTGGGTGTTTAGTAGGGAATGAAGGAACGAAATCAAAAATTCAACGTGCTACGTCGTTTATGCAGGGTTCAGGGTCTAGGCTGGTTTTACAAAATCATATAGGGACTACCGTATGTCTGCACCCTTCATTGCCGAAGCGTTATCATAGGCATGCTTGCTAGTCCAGGGGCCGTACTTGAGTGCAAGTATGACGTAGAATAATTGAGAAAGTACTCCACAGTTTCCCGCCAAATCGTCCTCTAGCTAGAAGCTACAGTGCGCCACATATACCTCAAGATCCAATTCACTTATTCATGGCTTTGCAATGCAGATTTCCATGAATCAACCCTCGCCCCTTTGCAGCTCATGTAATGTTTCTGAAAATCGGGATAGCCTGATGGATCCGTGGGATCCGAAAGGCCAGAACGACACAGTTACAGCACCAGAGCCTTAAAGTGATATTCTAAGGCCTGAACAAATGGTAGTGCTGGCATCTTCGGCAACGTACCAACCTCGGAACCCATTTTGAATGTTTTGGTTTGGGAGGCGATAAGGGGCATGGGGAAAAACAAAATGCTGCCTTTTTGCCATTACGTTGTACCTGCTGTCTTGTTGTCTTCTTCGTTTTGCGAATGATCTGTAGCCCACACTCGCACGCGTGTACTATCATGGGAATCGTTTCTTGGCAGTGTTCCAGTGTATTGCCACACTGTATTGTTCAGGATTGCTCAAATTCTTGAGTCCTGTCTAGGCCTCTAAGACCTCTAAAGCTGGTCGAGCAGGTACTCTTCACTCCTTGATGAAACCATAACTTGGGCCATTCCCATGACAATGACAAGTTGCCACAGCTGTAAAAGAAGAGTTACACTAGCCCCTTTATTAGACCTTCTCAGGATGCTACTGCAAGGGGTATGACCGGAACCATAACAAATTTTCGTCATGGCCGAAGTTTAATAGTTTGCTGGCGTAGAAATTGTGCTCCGTGTCACAATACAGATATCAATAGCTCTTTTGGGGCTCCAGATTTGGAGGTCGAGGTTGTGGATTTAGTTTCTGAAGGCGTTGCCTGGCAAGGTAAGTGCTTTCCAAGCTTAGTGCAAACAATGTTGCGCAAGCTTCCAGCAAACAGAACCCAACAACGCAACACGGTCCGGCCGAACACCTGATAGGAGCCACAAACCCAAATGCAGACTCATGTCACGAACATCGCGAAAAAACAACTGTAACGCAAGACACAAACTCCAAGCTCACTTGTCTAATGATCACCTTTTTCGTATTTTCACAACTCTAATCTCCGTTACCCCCTCTTTCTTTCTGTTTTGCCGTCGCCTCTGTCCGTCACCTCATCCCCATCCTTTCTCCTCTCTACGGATATGCTACTGAAATCTGTCACCATTTGCAAAGGATTTAACAACTGTGTTGGTTTGATCCCCTTGATGGTATCCCTTCTTGAAGGAGGGTAGTGAGCGCAAAGATGTTTTCTTGACCTTGCAACGTTCGCATGGTTGAGACACTCTGGGGGCCAATGCCCTGATCTGCACCGGGGTTCCCTGCCTCCTACGCGGTCCAACGGTCTAATGGTTCCACGTTCTAAGAAAAGATGATCCTGTCTCCTCCGATCATTTTGAATTTCCGTAAATGGAACAGCAAGGCATGACGTGCAATCACATCCTCTCGCCTCGGTCCTGTTGCCTTTTTCTTTTCCGTCTACTCCCTCTAACCTCGCTTCTTTCTCCTCTCCCCCTCCCTCTTTCTCTCAAACACACAAGCAGACTGGAGCCCAAAAGTGACGACGGACACACCAATCGCGACCACACGCTATACCTATGACTGTGGGCACTTTTGACACGCGACAAGAAGACGACGGCCTGAAAGTGACCACAGTTACACACGGATCGCGACCGCCAAGGGACTCTTCCCTGTGTCGGCTCTACGTGCGTCAGAAAACCAGGGCACAAAAGTCAGGACAGTTACGAGGATGGCCGCCTCCACACGTCCCATCCGGCTGACAGTTGACACTTTTGACATGTGACAGAAAGACATGGGTCCGAAAGCTACCACGGCTACAAAGATCGCGACCCCAGGCCCGTGATTTGGGCGCGCGAATGGTCAAAAGTGATGACAGTTGCAAGAATTGTGACTCTCGAGGCCTCCAGAGACGCTGCACGAACGCTTTGCGGACGCTTCGCGAGCACACGCTACGATCGTTTGGTGACCTCCAGGGCGCCTGGACCCCCAAATCTTTACAACGGGAACCCCTCTGCGGAGCACTCGGGAAATTTTCATAAATTACATTTAACATGGCATGCTAAGGCTTAGGTTGTACTCCCAGCCTCCTCCAGATCGTAACACCTATGCGAAAGGTAACCTGTGCAGTGCTGTCCTCACAAGAGTGCGCAGACGTGCTGGTAGTCCCTACTTTTGAACTTTGAGCTAAAGACATCATGCGTTGATGGTTGGCCTCGTGACTGCACTGGCAGGAAACTCAAAGCTTCAATCAGGCGCAATTTTGAAAAGCTGTGCAAGCTGCTCCATATCATTTCTGTTCCACAAAGTTGCGCACACACTGTGCTTAGTGACCTCGTGGCGCACAGCAAAACGGCAACTTGCTTCCGAAACGCATTGTGAAAGAAATGTCCATGAAAGGTCCCAAAAGTAACACCTGCCCAAACTATCTTGTGAGATCCCTTCCAAATGGAAACCAACGCAGCAAAAATGCACATGCCTGCTTCCATACAGCAACCAGGAGGTAACGGGGGCAATTTACCTCACGAAGATGAGCCGATCAGACAATTTTAGTTTGCCCGTAACAAAAGGGGATAGGCCACGGACTGCAGATGACCAGAAGAAGAACCAGCAGACCCGAGGACCAGGAGAAGAGGTCCGGAACAGAGGACCAGGGAACCTGAGCACCCCAGCAGACCAGGGAACCAGAGGACCAGACAACAAAGGGGCTCTGAGCCACACCTGAGTGA
Source organism: Symbiodinium pilosum (assembly GCA_905231905.1). Taxonomy (NCBI): domain Eukaryota; class Dinophyceae; order Suessiales; family Symbiodiniaceae; genus Symbiodinium; species Symbiodinium pilosum. Next base: position 149,220 of record CAJNIZ010044027.1, read on the forward strand.
GTCGCATTTAAACCAGCCGCAACTAGGAGAAAAAAACTGGTCGCCTAAACATTGAACCCTATATCCTACAACCAAAGCCACAACCCACGCCCTAAAACCTATACCCCCCAAGGCCCTAGAATCCAGGGTCCAGCCGTGAAACTTTAACGGAAAGCGCGGTGAGCGCAAAGCCTCTGCCTTCTCTTTGGCAAAGGCATTCCTCGTTGGGGTTTGGGTTTAGGGCCAAAATCTTCTGGGCTCATTTCGGACTTAACTAAGGAGTCTGCTGGATTCAGGGTTCAGGGTTTTGGGGCTCTACCTAACCCAAAGCTCGCAAGCGGTTTGGGGTTTAGAGCACCTACGGTCGATCTGTCAGCTTTCCTTCGGCAAACCTCGTGCCAAACAGGCAAAGGTCCTTATGAGGGGTTTACATCCCTAGACACGTTCGGGAAGTTTGCCTAAATCAGGGCTTGTCAAAGTGTGTTTGTAGGGTTTGCGCTATGGTGGGGACCCCAATATCGGGACCTGGACAGTAGCTTTGGCTGCGGTGTCAGCCTAAGCTTTATGCCAGATCTGGTACCACTAGGGGAAATGCCCAGTTGAAGAACAGCGTGTATGAAGTGTTTGAAAGTCTAGGAGCTTGCTTGGCCCATGGTCACATGCTCTTGTCTCCTCTGAAGACCATGGTGCCAAAACGACATCCAGGCAGATATGCAATTTTGAGACATGCTCCAAAAAGAGAGCTCTTGAGGCTTTTCTGTGGGCTAATGACCCCGGTGAAGCGATATCAAGCTTCGTGCCTGCTGTTGCATCAAACTGGCACGCCGCGTCACAAACAAGAGCCAAGATCCTGCAGTTGTTTTGAAACCGATGCTCGAATTAATCTCCATTCCGATGCCCGACTGAGTCAAGAAGTACAAAGAGGCAGACAAGATCTGACAACATATTTCCGCGAGAATCCTTTGTGATCCGCATGGAAACCCCTAAAATCGACAAACTGCTTAGCTTGGCTTTTAACGTTTAGGGTGGTTAAGGGTTCTGGTGGGCCAAATGGATCGAGGTTCGCAAATGGTTGCTGCCCAAGGTCCAGGACAACTTGCAAGTCTTGGGATCCACATACCTGCACCAGATGAAGAAGACTTGAGGGTTTAGACCGGCTGCTGGTACGGAATATCTTGTATTTCGAGCTCTACTCAGTTACCTCAAACCCGTAACCCTCACGGAATCAGAACAAGCCATGCTTATATTGGGCCTAGGGCTATTCAAGTTGATAATTCCATTCCTGCATCACTGATGCGCAAGCTCTACCATCTGCTAAGATTGTGAGTTTTGCAGTTTAACCTTTAGGACTTAAGGTTAGATTTTGCTAGGGTTAAGGCTTTAAGCTTTATAGGGTTTAAGGTTTGGAGTTTACGCCTTTGGGTTTTAGGGTTTAAGCCTTAAAGGGTTTAATGAAAGCTTTTTTGGGATGCACACTGCATAAATCTAGGATCGAACCACCTAAAACTCTAAACCCTAAAGCCTTAACCATTGCACCCTGAACCTGAAGACAAGGAGTACTCAGTTGAGGCCTAGATGCTGGACATGGGATCGACTCAACAGCCTCTTTCTTTTGATGTGCACCTTTGGGCAAGATGCTGTCTGGAATATTCTTATCAAAGTTTGCGAGGGTGCTCTGCAGACTTTCGAGGAAGGTGAAGTTGAAAGTCTGCTCGAAGGATGCGCAGTTCAGCGAGAAGCCAGCAAATGAGGCGTTCGCCCGCTCCTCTGCCTGAATGGTGGTTAGTAGTTAACGGAAGAATGCAATACCGCAAATCTGCTTGGGAATCTGTAGGGCCCAAAAGTAAAGGTATCCATTCCTCAATCCCCAACTAAACACCGGTAAGCTGCTGTCTGTGGCGTTTGCAAATCCAGCTTCGCCCCGGTGATTGATGCAATGGTGGTGGCCATTTTCATAATCTTTGCACGAAAGGATGCCAAGTTCCAGATTCTGAGCCGGTCTCCTCCTGTCAGAGCTCGTCGACGTTGAATAAGGAGCCCTATCGCTCTTGCAAGATCTGGCAACGCTAGAAATGACCTCAAGGCATCATGTTGCTGTACTGGTAGGATGCCGCGGGTGTATGCATGTCGGAAAAGACTAGGGACAAGCAGGTCAGTTCTTTGTCCTGGTGACACACCAATCACCGTGCCAAACCGCAGCATTGAGATCAAGGGCCCTGCATATCCAGCAGCTACAGTCATCTCCCGCAGCTTCTTTTCACGCTGGAACATGGACAACGAGTACTCGTCCAGCTTATCCACAAACACCTCATCGGTCTCAGTGGCGCCCATCCTACCCTCCGAGATAGCGGAGGTGGATGCTACGATGAAATGCTGCCGCGGATTCATCTTGGACACAACGTCCACGACATCCTGAACCTTACTCGGAGCTGTCAAGGTATATCCAATGACAACTCTATCAGTGTCCAATAGAAAAGTACCATTAGCAATGTATATTCACTCAAATTCTGAACCCTGCTGACCAAAAAAATGTGAACAAAATCCCAGATCTCAACTGACGAACGTTTACTTGCAAGCGCTTTTGCTGATCCAGTGCTGCGCAAGCCCTTCTGCCCGTGCAGCCTCCCAGAAAAATAACTGTGCCAAATTGCTGGAATTCTTCGGCGTCAAGGAATCTACCTCTGTTTGCAGAACAAGCCCAGAGAGTACTTGTAGCTATACAGTACCTGCTTGGGCCACGAACTTTGGGCTTTAAGCAATATACTAATTTGTACAAGAGCTACAGTATCTTAGTCTTGCTCAGCAGGCAGTGATGGATTGGAACAGAAAGAGGAAACTACTCTATCAAAGCCCTTCATTCCTCGCTAGCCGGAGGCAAGGTATGTGGGATGGGGCGATACAGGTAGGCAGATAGGTCTTACAAGCGCATGGAGGCTGTCTGGGAAATCCTTTCTGCAAAAAAGCTTGGCAAACAATTCTGAAAGAGATCAAGGCAAACTCAAACTACTGCTTTTGGCTACGCAGGTACTATGGAGCTGGGTGATTCTCATCCCTGGAATGTTGGGATCCATGTCAAATGTGGTCACAAGGACGCCAGCTGATCGCAAGTGCGAAGAGAGGTATGAGCCAATATTGCCTCCGCCACCAATAATAGCGACAGACGCGTCATTTTGGCGGACTTCGCCAGACTTCTGGTAAGCCCGACCCGAGCCTTACCGGTGGATAGCAGGGCATTAAGGAAAATGAATTAAGTTATGGGAACTACTATTGGGTGATGAGTAGAGAATGCACAGGGACCGCCATAAAGATCCACTCCGGTTTTCCCTACTACCCGCCTAAAGTTAGACATCCTAAACCCTAAACCTCAAACCAGTATAGCAGCCTTGAGAGACCCGGCCGGGGCTTGAAGGTTGATACTGAGATGACAGGCACTTGTAGGCAAAGTGGACAATCCTGGGTTGCTGTTAAGGAGCTTTATTCAAGTTCCCAATAATATGGCCACCAAAAAACTGGTCTCCCTGGTAGCTGTAGTAGTGAAGCTTAATGCAAGTTCCCATAGAGCCCAATATAGCTGAATTAAAAAATACCGCAAATCATACTAGGACAAGCCCTTGGCCCCAAACCCTAAACCCTAATCCGTAATTAAGCTGTATTGGGCTCCCGGGGTCCTGAACAGTAACCAGAATCACAACAGTCAGAGACAGCAGAATAGCAGCGCATCGGAAGGAAGCCATTGCAGGACAGGGTTTAGGGATTTAGGGTTTGGGATTAAAGGGTTTAAGGTTAGACGTTTAGAATATAGAATTTAAGCGCGTAGCGTTCAGGGTTTAAACTTTAGGATTTAAGGATTTAGAGTTAAGGGGTTTCGGGATCTTCGTCCGAAGAAGTCCATCTTCGGAGCGGATAGGAGGGTTTCCTGAAATTAGGGGTGCCATGCTTAGGTTCTCACAATCACAATTGGAATCTTTTGGGGTCTGTATTGGGGTCCCAGTCTTCAGGCAAACTCCAGTATGGAATTTCCATCACTAGAAGCAGCATTGTAGACGCCAATAAACTAGCATCATCCGTTGCGCTTATTACAATCCCAGAAACGCACCCCTTCTTCTAGGACCCGAAGGATATTCGGGGATTGCAGAGGTACTATGGGATTTCATAGAAACCGCATATGCTGTGTTTCAACATGGGGCAAGCAGGGGGTCGTCCTACCACCCTAGCTACTCCTTAATAACCTCCATGAAACCCTAAGCTCCACATGGAGTTTACGTTTCAGGCATACCCTATTTCCCCCCAAATAACTATTCAACCATCCCTTAACAACCACGTTCGAGAACATAGTGCGTCCAATAGTGCAATGACATCAATCCTCCGACCAAACCTCTGGAATGAAATTTCAGATTAAGGGTCGGGTTTAGGGTTTGGGGGAGCTCATTTTCTTGTTTAATCAGCGGAAGCTTGGCCCAGCGTGGTTCTGGCATCCCGCTTTTGTGGGTTAGCACAAGGCTTTGGGCCTCAGGATTCCAGCGCGAATAAGGCCTGGGGTCTTGGGGGCCCACTTGGATGTTCAGGGTAATATATACCCCAAATCTATTTTCATCAAAGTTCCACGTCCCCTAATATGATTTTCAATGTTAATACCAGATCCCATGAAGATATAAGACCGCAAGCTAAACCTTAACCCCTGAAACACCTTGAAACTCCAAGCAAGTACAATGGGGAAAGATCGTCAATCGCTTGTTTTTTTTCCCATAATTGATATCCAAGTGTTGCTGGGTGGGGGCAGTACCCAAGTTTAGGTTTTAAGGTTGTGGGTGTGGGGGAGTCATGTAATTAGGATATAGTTGCCTTACGCGTGCAAGTCTATGGCCCTAGTGTTGCTCTCCCAAACGTTCAAATTCACAATAACTTTCCTGGCCCAAAAACTTGTGAACATGAGTAGTACCGAAATCCCATCTCTAAAGCCTTGATCCCAAACGCAAGTACTAAACTGTTGAGAGGGCCACTTAGTTGCCAGTATCAGTTTTGAGGTTTATTTGAAATACCCCATACGATTATTATACGCAGAATCTACGACCATATTATTGGTAATGATTCAAGCTTCTACACCTCTGGGTCCCACTGAACCTCGCAGTCTTTGGTGCACGGGGGGGTACGTGAAACACAAGCCCTCATATGCTCCTTATTTGAGCGGGTGTTTTTTCCTTTTTTTTTTTTTAATTACTTTTTTGTTTGGGCTGGGGGCCTGGAATCAAAGGTAGCCTTACACGAAAACGTGATTTTGAAGCAAAGCTGTGAAGACATGAAAAATCACGGAAAATTCTGAATATGATAGAAATTATGAAGCAACATTAGGAAATTATAGAAAATCATGACAGATCATGAAAATTATAGAAAAATAATGAAAAATGAAAAAAATGATGGAAATGATGAAAATAATGAACGATCATGAAAATAATAGAAAATTGACGAATCATCATGATGAATAATGCAAAATAATGAAAACGGATGAAATTGATGAAAAATGAAAGATGATAGAAAGTGATGAAAAATTATAACAGATGATGAGGCATGACGAAAATGAAGAACGTGATGAAGTGATCAGACATGATGAGCAGTTGGAAATGATGAAATATGATGAAAGGATAAACAAGTATGAAACCTGATGTTGAAATTCTGGAAAATTATGCAAACTAATAATGGGCCGGAGAACCCCACATGTGTAATTAGTTTGACCTGAATCTAAATTAGATGATGTTAGGATGCCGTCGCCCACCGACATAAGAAGAACAAGAAGACGAGACGATAACTGGGGACCAAGCGGAGAGCATGTGGCGCGGATAGAGTGAACTGGATGAAAGAAAAGTGTAACTGTACGTAGATACATATATATATGTAGAATTACATTCTCCGGGTAAATGTGGTTCGCACTGTGCAAATGTTTTGGGTCTGCTGAGGCAATGCGTTTACATGCTCACAGATACATATAGGCCGAGGATTCCAGGCGGGGCCAGATCATGCCGGCGGTCTGCCGCACCTCGCCATCTCGGGTCGCGCGCGGTCAGACCGGGCGCCAATTAGGATTCAGCAGCGGGCATATTTGACCGAAGGACTGCGAGCAACGCTCATGCACAAGGTTCAGGGTTATGACCGCCGAAGGCGCGTCGTCCTGTCCCCTATCCTACTGGACACCGTGTGGCATGTTGCAGTATGCTGTCAAGACTGAGATTGGGACTGTGTGTCCATAGGAGGCTGCGTGTGGCACATTGGCCCCGTCTGGCAGAGTCCGGGACAGGGACACTCAAAAAACTAGGCCGGTCAACTGGTTGAACCTAGCGCTCGACCACCGGATCCGAAAACTTTACACAACAAATTTCGATGATGTTAGATCATCAGCCTTCCGCCGTGACTCACATCTCTCCTTGAGCCAGAAGCAAATCTACAGGGCTACCGGAACAGCTTCCCTTCAGACAAAGGCCGAGATGTTCGCGGGAGAAGGGAGCAGAGGCCGGAACCCGAGATGTTCACGGGGAGGTATGGAAGAGGAGTGTGAAGGGAGTCGAGGCGACAATTTAGCTTCTTGAATGGTTTGGGAGCGTATGACCCCCAATACATATAATACCCTTATATGATTGGCCTTGATTACCGAATTTGGAAGATGCTCCGCACGGGAGCGCAGTTTTGAGCGAAAAATCGACAAAAAATTGAGGATGCTCCATACGCGAGCGCAATGTCCATCAAAATTTTCAGAATGCTTCGCACAGGAGCGCGATTTTGAACGAAAAAACGATGAAATTTTGAGGATGCTCCGCGCGGGAGCGCGATTTTGAACGAAAAAATGATGAAATTTTGAGGATGCTCCGCGCGGGAGCGCGATTTTGAACGAAAAAACGATGAAATGTTTGAGGATGCCCCGCACGGGAGCACAATTGTCATCTACTTTTGAGGATGCCGATCACTCCAGAACTAATTCCAAGGGAGATCGACCTATTTTTCTTCGGATGTGGAAAGGAAACGATTTTTACAGGATATCTCGAGCAAAAACACGATTTTTGACCCACATAAGGCACGTCTGGTTCGGCGATTTTTGACCGACATAGGGCACGTCCGGTTCGGTTCCTGATAGGTCTAGAAGACTAACCCAAAAGATTGATCTTGTTTTTCGGATGTCAAAAAACGACGCTTTTCTGAGGATGTCTCGAGCGAAAACGCGATTTTTGATCGACAAGGAGTGTGTCCGAAATGTTTCGCGACGGAAGAAGCACCGTAGGGACGCCGGGCGACGGCACATCGAATAACTAGAACCCCACAATATATGTGGGGGAAAAAAGTACAAAAAAATAGGCCTTCCTATTTGAACCGCCGATGATACAGCTGGGGGTTGAGGGTTTAGGCCTCATACTGCCTCCATTTCAAAAGACAGCATCTTTCTAGTGTCCCTTTAGCTTCCGTACTGGGTGCTAATCATGGTAAGATCTGGCATGTGGAAGCTGGAGCAGTTCGGATGGTGCCCTAAACCAAACCATAAACCCCTTAACCCGGTGATCCTCAGTTTCAAGGTTTATATTAGCCTGATTCCGAAGCACCCCCTGAAAACTTGCACAGAGTCTAAAGGTTTTGAATTCGGGGCTTTACGTATGTAGGGATTGGCGGCTTGGGCGGCTTGGGCATTCAGGAGTTTAGGGTTTAAAGTGTTGGGCGTCAAGCCAACCCCAAACTCGAACCCTGAACCCTGAACCCTGAACCCCAAACCCTAAATCCCTAAGCCCTAACCCTGGCTTCTTTCGTGCACTTTCCTCCCCAATACGAGTCTGCCGAGTCTGCACCTAAAGACTTGCCAGCTTCTGGAACAAGCACCACAGAACTGTTTAGGGTTTGGGGCTTAGGGAGCTGCAATCCCCCTAGACCGACATTAAAAAAGTGTTTCCAAGATTCCTTCGTGTTCTACTAGAAAAATGAAAAATCCCAAGGAGAGTACAGATAAAAAGGGTCATGGTTTCTATAAGGGTTTGAGGGTTATGCAGGGTTTGGGATCTCGGGCTCGGTTATCATAATGGAGAATCTAATGGAAAAGCAAGTCAAAAATGAAATGGAAACGGGAGTTATATAGGAGCTTATGACGGTTGTGATGGTAGGTTGTCAAAATTGTGGGTACCCAAAATATTTCGGGGCCCCATGATAGCAGGAAGCCATAACAGACCCTAATTTGGACAACCCACCAGATCCTGGATAAGGATCCCTAAGCTTACCAGAGGCATTTTCCCATGACACCTAAATCGCAAACCCTCCCGCCGCTCCCGCCGCTCCCGCCTGCTCAAATCCAGAAGTGTGACCTGATTCCTGCCAACCGGAGCCTCTTCATCAAATCCAGTGCCGTGTCCACATTTCGCTCCTGAGGTCCAGTAACTGGGTTTACGGCTTAGGGTATGGTGTTTAATGTTAAGTGCTTTTGTCATGTTGGGTTTAGGGTTTAGGGCCTGTCTGAATAAGGAAACAAGTACTGCTCTGGACCTTGAATCCTTTGTGACAGGAGGCCACCCAAATCCGATGCCATCAAAGTAAAAATGGTACTCGAAGAAGATTTCGTCCACGAGTGCGCTAAGCTCGGGGTGCCGTGCGATGGATTCCACTATCTGCAGCTCTGGACCACCATCAATGTCAACCTTCAGCACCACGAAATCCTCAACTTTCGCAGCATGCGGAAGCATGCGGAGGAAGCTCCCCTTGCTGGCATACTTGTCTTTGCCCAGAGTCTCTTCACAGGAGTTCTCATTCACGGGGACATTGTAGTACCGGACCCGCTCGCGTATATGATCAGGTAGGGGTTCCCACCATGCGGAAACGCTCTGAGATTTTGCCTCCCAGCCATAGATATGATCGAATTCAAGGCAGCGGTCTTTGTACATGTTGAAGAACAAGGGGATGGAAGGCCCAGCCCCGGACCCCTGCTGGTAGTTGACGTTCAGAAAGTCACGCGTGCCGGCATTGCTTGTGCAGCCCAAGTCGAAAAACCTGACGATGGGCTTTGGCCCCGGCCTCCCACAGAAGCTCTCCAGTATCAAGTACCGGATGTCGAAAAGGTCAGCAGACTTCATACAAATAGAGTGTGGATTGCGTGCAATGCCAGACAGTGGCTCTATCCAATGAGGCTTCTTGTCTTCACCCATCAGGAAGTAGGAGAGCACCTTGGCTTCCTCAGGGCCTGGATCGCGGGAGGGTACGCCAGGCGTTGGCTGAAAAACAGCCTGGGAGTAGTTCAGCCAGAGACCTGCGTCTGTCGTCTGCTTCTTGGCCAACTCGCAGATCTGTCCGACACGCGATTGCTCGGTCCATGCTGTCTCCAAAGCACTGGGCACGTAATGAAAGGCTTCCCGCGAGCCCACAACTACCTCTTGTCCGAGCACGGGCACGCAAGGGTCCGTGCCACGTAACTTCCAAGGCGGCGGTTTGGGAAGCTCCGCTGCAAGGGGTCTGGAAGATGTGGAGCTACTTCGCTGAGGGCCAGTGGAGTACTGCGGCAGGCCGGGAGATCTAGGAACTTGGGAGTGGGGCGTATCAAAAACGCAACCTCGCATATAGACCTCCAGGCAGCCCACAAACACAATCACGATGATTGTGGTGACGAACCATCGACATCGAGAGGAATCAAAGCAGGAGTTGTCAGCGGGCACTACAGCCCGCACTTCCTTCACCTTACTCGTGGTTTGCAGAGAGGGGACAAAATGGCTACCTTCGCAATCCCTGTGTACGCCTTTACGAGAAACCCTGCAACTCCTTCCTTGCCTGAAATCCTAGAAGACAACTTGTAGAAAGGGCAAAATTACCTTTGACAGAGGACACCATTAGGGGTCAGCGAATAAGAGGTTAAAAGCGTGATCATGACCATAGCGTTTTGGTTCTTGTCTGGCCAGTACGGTTTTCAATTCAGGTTTTTCTTCCGGGCTCTAATCATTAAAACACTTTCCAAAAATGACATAATTAGCCTTGAATTTCCGTCATGAAATTTCTGAATTATTAAACACTGTTCTGTTACTTAGATACTGTAAAGCTGTTGAAGTGTTTACCTTAAATCTACTTGAAGGAAATCCTGGACATGACGCTGCATTTTCTTTCGGACTTTACATGCTCTCTTTGATAGAAATGACGCGTAACTCTGTAGTTCGAATTGCCTGAACGATGCGATACGAAAAAGTCTCTGGCACCCCAACGTTTTTACACAGTCTGCCGGCAGCAATCCTTTAAGGAGTTCCAACATGTTCTCACATGGGAAAATGGATACTGCAGAACAGCCCTGCTTCTTGAAGCATCAACTAAGGCAAAATGTATTTATTCACCGCACCTGCTTATGGTAAATTATGGTAAAGCAAAACAGATTTGACTTGTTTCAGCTGAGCGGATTCTCTTATAGAGAGCAAGCCACTGTCAATTCGCCGTATACTTGATATGTTCCCACTACATGCCAAGATCATGCAAGGGAAGGTAAAATTTAAGCTCCAACTCGCATGGGGATCCAAACAAACATCAGCAACGAACTCGAGCTTTCATTTCTCTCAAGTCGATTAGGATTCCGCTGTATCTTCGTTGCGGATAGGAAAGGCTCCTCGCTAGTATGGAAGATGCTTTGCGAAGCAGTGCTTGCGAGCACTCAAATGCTGATTAATCGATCGCATTGCAGCAACATTGAAGCGTACCTTTGCCATGTCTGCAGCCGAAAAGTACCGAAATGTTGTGGTCACGGTCTCATTCTGATTTAGGAATTGTATTTGTGGGTTGGGATACAATATACCTACTTGATCTTAAACAGAGTTGCTGGTTTTGGAAGATACCGTGCGGCCGCAAGAGATCAAAAATGAAAAAAAAATCGCTGGGCGGTTTGTGTTCGGCAGGGACGTCATTCATTATTAAGGCGGAGCGATTACCATTGGAAAGTCACTGTCCTGCGCCCTCGCCCTGCCAGCGGCTCATCCTCTGACACTTCAGCAGCAAGCTGACCCAAGGTATGCGGCCGTTCCGACATTGCTTTAACGTCCCAGTCTTCAAACTTTCTGGAAGTTCTATTGCTGCAATCATTTGTTTTGCCTTGCATCTGCAAGGTGCAAGTGCAAAGAAAACTGCACACTGGAGCCTACAGTGGAGATTTGGGAGCATCCCAAAGTGCGATGGGATTCAAATTGGACTATGGGGGTCCTTGGAGATCGTGCCATGATTTCTTGGAAACACCCATGTCACATCTCATATTCTTGAGCCAAACCCGAGCACAAGCAGAGAGTTCTGAACTTCAGTCCAAGACCACAACTCATGGCACTCCTGAATCTCTTCACTAGGTCACTGCAACCAAGGACAGGTGAAACTGCCAGCAAACCCTGGCCAGAACATCCACGTGCTTGCCGTATGAGGGCTTCCCAAAATTAGAAGTACTTTTTTGGGGTCCCCAAAGCAAGGACTGTAGTATTTTGGGGTCTATATTGGCTCCCCCTGTTTTGGGAAAGTACCATATTCATGAGCCCAAAGCCCACATCAAGATGACATGCGGAATTGAATTGTTGGGTTTGGCCACCTCGCACAGCACACAGGCAAAGATAGCAACGTCCCTTCGCAATCAGGCCGAAGCACATTTCGCATTTCACGATGCATGCTAGAACATGTATAGCTGCTACCACAATCATGGCCAAACCCAACCCAAAACCCTCAAAGAAATAATGCAAATGATACTAGTCGTAAAAAATAACAATAGCAACAATAGTAAGAATAACGGGAATAAGTCGAATATTACGAATAATAAGAAGAAATGTAACATAGTAATTATAGCAGAAATACTAGCAACAAGAAGCACAAAAATACTGATGGTACTAACAGTAAGACAATCTTAACAGTAGCAATAATAGTAATAGTCTTCGCTCCATTGGACCATGTATTCCAACCATAACCTGTCCATAGGGGATAAGTTAGTTTCCCGTTGGGTATACTATAACAAGATCCCACATGCCCCATATTCTATCTACTGAAGGGGGACTATAACCCATGAGCGCTCAAACCTGGCATGCTCCGCACACATGTCAACATGGGGCATTTAAGACACAAGCTGGTTCTGGAGGAGTTCCTGTTTAAGCTTCACAGGATGTCAGGAGGTTTGGGTTTGGGGAGCTCTGGATGACATAAGGAAGGATTGGAGCAAGATATCTCTTCGCAACCTGGCACCTCAGATACCGTGAACATGGCACTGGACTCCACGGACGTTTGGAATGTAGAAGTCAAACATTTTGCCAGGCAATGATCAACAGCCTTGCGTTTACAAGGTGGTATATTGGCTTATTTGAAACATGTGAAATGTGTAGCAGATACTCCGCAACATGTCCACCCTTGCTTCATGGGAAACTCCGGCTCTCAGCGCCAACAGGAACATGCAGTATAATGGGTTATATAGGGATTATAATGAATATGTCCGGGTTATATAGGGATAATGGAAAATAACATGGAAACTACCATGTATTTATAGTGGACCATGAAGCCAGTTGCTCGTTGCACATCTAAAAGTTTTCCACTGCCTTGAATACCTTCTCTGTGTAGCGGTTGAGGGAAACGTCTACCAAAGAGCTCAATAGCTTGAACTGCTCAAGGCTTGGGTTTTGCGGGATGACAAAAAGAGTTCAGATTCTGGGTGGACTCCTTTGTCACAAGGCTTGACTATGCTGATTGAGGGTTTCACAAGCATGAATGCCCAAGAATGATGAAATCATCTGTCGAATGACTCAAATACGTACTCCAGATATCCATCAGAGCATCTACAAGACTCGCAACATCTCAAGCATCAGTAAAGTGAGTCCTGGTCATGTTCTCAGGTCAATCAAGACACCACCATGTAGCTAGATGACAGAAACTGACCAAAGCGGCCACATTCACAGAATGGAAGGCGTTATGATATGGAAGTTTCTGAAACAGGATCCCGAGAATTCCCTGATAATTCCTGAATGCGCCCCGAGGGTCCATGAACGGTAGCCTGTTTTGATATTATACATCAGCCGTTGGAATCCCCTTCGTCCGATAATGGTATGATAGTTTCCGTAAATAGGAGGATCCCAATATAGATCTGTAACGACTAAAATTCTTGTATTTTGTTGTTCCCAACATGCAGGTGTTTGCCGATAAGACCCAGAATCCTGACCTAACTCTGCTCCTGAAGCAGATCTGCTGCATGTCGCTGTACTGTACGCTGCAACCTTAGCCTTGCCTTGTGTAGGTGGGGGTGAAGGGTCTTGGGTTCAGGTTCGAGGTTTTCTGTTAAATTGAGAGCAAATTTCCATATGAAAAGCTGAAAAAGCTCGGACCCTAACGATGAACAACTGCGCATTTTGCCTCAAGCAACGTATTGGCCAGCCTCACTTTGGAAGCAGCCTCCCCCAACCTCTGCAAAGAATGTACGTCGAACCTTGGCTATAGACGCGTCCTGGGTTCTCTTGTCGTCACAAAGGTCAACTTGCGCATGTCTCATGAGATCATCATGGATTCGAATGACCTCCTTGGCACCTTGTTCAAATGCCCTAATGTGTTGATATCCGAGGTTTGCTTGCTTGTCGCGTTCCGGAATAGTTCTGCCCACCTCGACCTTTCTGGCAATTTGCTCTGGCCATGGGGTCACGTACCACTTTGCAATATAGGCATCTCCACCTGAATTCTTCAACAATTCTCAAGGTTTAGGGTCTAGGGCTTCTCCACCTGCGCTGGAGACTACAGAGGCTACAATAGTACATAACTGAGGGCATGAAGGCTTGTGCTTCTGGATTCCACGACCATAAGTAAGCTAGATAGGCAAAAACTTCCATGGCAGTCCGGTGGCTGTCAATGTAGTCAACCCCTGAGGTCTTGTTTTGCCTGTCGTCAATGTAGACATGTCGACCAATGTCGTAGCGGTGGGTGCTTGACGTTCCCCAATGCATGAAGCGGCTGTATTGTCCAATGGCATTCCAATGGCATTCCTGGCTGCTTAGGAATTTTCAATTATAGTACCATGAAGTGAATGAAGTTTGGTGTGTATGGGGATCTCATCTATTATACTGGGGGCTTCATACGATGGGGGCCTAAATAATTACCAATATCATGTTGAGGTCCCTTTGAGGTACCCTATACTAGAATTATACACGGAATATGGAACCATAATGTTGGTAATGATTTAATTATCGACCCCCCAATGCTACAACACCACGCTATTTGGGTGGGTTCTCCACATGACGTATCTTAGAGTCCCCCTTAACTATTAGATAGGAGTGTGGGGGTCTACGGGAATGTTGTTATGATATTGGGCAGTTCCCTATTCTATCTGCCCAAGGGGGACTATACCCTAAACCCTAAGCCAAAAACTCTTAACCCTAGACTTAAGGGGGACTATAACCGAAAGCCCTAAATCCTAAAGCGCCCAGGCCCTTCTGTGTTGATCCAGGTAAAGAGGGAAATGGACTAGGGTCCCAAGGCCCAAACTGGGCTTCCCAACTTCGTATTAAGCTTTAGGATTTAGCGTGTAAGGTTTCCAATCCTCAATCCTAATCAGATTCAGATTCAATCTTTCCATGTAAACGTGCCGCTGCCGGAGCAAAGGCTGAAAATACAGAAGTGGTCTTCGATCATCACCCGTCCTTATTGGCTTGAACTGTCGGGCTTAAGGTGGTTACGGCCAAAGCTTATGGTTTGGGATTTGAGGGTTTCCGTTCGTAGAGGGCCCACTAAGACCCAATAGCCTATAATTTCTCATCTAGGGGACTTCCAAAGAGCAACCCGAGATCTTTTGGAAGCCCTACACCCAAGATATTCTGTGTATACATATATACATATATACATATATACAGATACGCATGAATGCATCTACATCCCTATTTATCTCTATATATTCCTCTATACCGCTATATCGCCCTTAACCCAAGATTTGGGATGATTTAGGCTCCAACTTATGGTGTAAAACCTCTGCTCACAACGGCCTCGAATCATGGCCAGGTTTGGAATATGCATGATGGAGGGAAGAGGGAACCGATCTTGTTTCTCATGTAGATCCAGTCTCAACCCGGGATAAACTAGGAACTCTGTAGTTGTCAGAGCGACAACCCAGTCTTCTGGCACTTGCTTTTCCCAGAACATGACTTGCGCGTCGCACTTTCGAGAATCAAACACTTCACCTGGAAGCAAGTGGAGACTTCTCAAGGACTGTTGAGATTTCGACGGGATTATGGGATTCCTTGTGCAGATTGTATAGGGGTGGTTTTGGGAAGCTCCCATATCAGGACAATGTAAAAAACTGCTTTTGGAATGTTTTGACCCCACCTGTCTCGGAAGGAACGATCTTCAAAGATGATGGGGCATAATCCTTGAATAGGTCAATGCTCCTGTCCGTGCTGTTGTAGTCTATTGCAATGACCTGATCGAACATGGGGGCATGGTGGATGATGAAAAAAGGCAGTAACAGCTCCTCGTTGCGGAAGTGGGTTACCATCCTGGATGCCGGCACGGAAAATGTTTTCGGGTAAAGGGTTTGTATAACGAACTATCTCATTCTTACGCGTAACTGCGAGCTCACAATATCTTGCTCTTACTGACTTGAAACATTCCTAATTACTCTCTGTCATCCGGTTTACTCGCGTTTTCTCTATGCGATGATTTTGTTGCAGCTTTGTTGTTGCAGCTCCCCCCCTTCCTATGGTAAACTTGACCACCACCACCACCACCACCACCACCACCACCACCACCACCACCACCACCACTGCTGCCGCCCGCCACCACCCCCGCCGCCACCCCCGCCCCGGCCCCCGCCCCCGCTTCGCCCCCGCCCGCCACCTCCGCCACCACCAGACCGCAAAAACCTGCCGCTACTGCTACTGCTGCTACTACCACCGCTATTACTTCCTACTACTACTACTCCTCTTGCTGCTATTCCTCCTACTCCTACTACTACTACTACTACTACTACTACTACTCCTGCTGCTACTACTGTTCTGTGGGCTTGCACTGCTCCTAGCCTCAACACTTACCACTACAAAAAGCAAAAGGCTCGACTCCTTTTTCTCTGGGTTGCT
>CAJNIZ010044028.1:0-48204 GCA_905231905.1 Symbiodinium pilosum
CTGCAACTCAGCACCAGTGAGATGCGGTGGTTTCTCATTTGCGTATCTCCTTTGCACTGTTCGTGCCATAACTGCTATATCTTAGCTGGACCCCCCACCCTGTAATAGTGACTATAAGGGATAATAGGGAGCATATTAGGGTCCTCTTATATCCTTATTTTACCACTATTACAGGGTGGGGGGGTCCTCCTAACGTATAAATATAATTACTGCTATTATTCCTATTACTAGCTAGCACTATTGTTACTATCACTTATTAGCATTATTCTGGCTAGTCTAGGATGAGCATTGCGTTGCCCTTAACATTGACCAAATTCTTCCAGAAAATGTGGTTACTGTCAATTTAGGGTCTACACAACTGTTAATACAGGAATAGAATATGAACGACTAGCTACTGTTGGGGGCTATGGATTGCTCCGCCTCCAAACAAGAAATGTACCCCGTAATTGGAAGAGAGAACATGGCCGCCCAAGTAGCTTTTGACCCGGCAAACGGGCAACTCCCTCCCTCCACTTGGTGGTTCATGGAGACGTGTCACTGGGGGGGTAGTAGTAACGTCAGAAAAGCTATGGCTATTTGCAGCCTGACTTGCAGAACGCACAATGTTATTTTGTAACTACACGTTGAACCTGCAAGCATCGGAAGCAACCAAGGCCCCCGCACATTTCCACATCCTGCGCCCAAGATGTTCCCATAAGCACCACGAGCAACAAAAGCCGCAGCAGCTGCGGAGATTGCCTGAGGCTTTGTTTTGGCTAGGGACGGTCTAGAGAAATCAGGACCACACAGATTACCACTTGCCCACATGGAAGCTATGAAGCCCAAAGAGCTCTGAGCTCTGCGAAAGCCTAAACCCTAAACCCTACACAAACACTGATATGAGTGCAGGGGGACTTTGCTTGATTGTGCTTAGTAGGGAATGCAAGAGGCAATGCACATTAACAGGGGAATAGGACTTTTGCTGAGTGACACTGGTGGCATTCTTGACACAGCTCTGCGCATGCTGCTTGTTGGAGCCCATGGAAGCAAACTCACCTTGGATGGTAACTCTAAACCCTAAAGTCCTAAATACGCTAAACTTCTCCAATCTTTGGCGTGGAACACGGCTTGCAATCTGCTGTGATAGGGCTTAGGGCTAAGGGTTAAGGTACATCTATGTGAACCATGGGCAGCTGTCCTGGCAAATGCCCAAGCGGATGTTTCTCATAATGGTGCAGGGAATCAATGAAGAAGGAAGTGGTGAAAACTAGTATGATGAAGAACCAGAGGGAAACTACGGCTTTATTAGGATTATCTGGCGAATATAAGGGAATGGAAAACAAAATTGGACACTGCTCTACTATTGGGGACATCACAAGGACTACTAAAAGAATCCGTTCCTTCAGGGACCCTCCCTGATCCATGTGGAATCTCTACATATCCCTGGGTCTCTACCGCCAAACCTCCAACTAGGTATGATGAAAGCTCTGTACTCTCATAAAGCAAGGGTCGTTGCAAAACTGGTGACCCCTGTTTTGGGATGTACCCAAGCACACATGCTTTGTTCCAATGCCTTCAGTAATGGCTTCGCAAAGCGGATGCTTTGCACAATAGGATACTCCCAGGGACCCAGGAATATGCGAGGCTCTACAGCAAATTGTTCTTGAGAAACCCAAAACCCTAAGCGCTAGCCCCTGAGCCCCTATGCCTAAACCGCGTGGCATCCTCCGTCGTCCGCGCATGCCTGCCGGCCTCTCCTGGACCCATTGGCAAGTCACACAAATGCATACTTTTGGGCCAAAGCTGCAGCAAACACGCGAAACAGGATTTTTAATGAGCTCTAGTCTAAACTCCTAGTATGTCCCCTTAATAAGCCCTATAGTAGTCCGCTATATCATTCCCTATTTACCCGCCTTTAATGAGTTTAGATTATGGCTCAAATGGTTTCGCAGCCCTTCAAGACTGGTCCAACAGCTTTGGTAACCCGGAAGCCATTGGCCCTAGAGATAAGGGTTTGGGGGATTGGGGCTAGCGGTTAGGGTTGCTTAGGGCTTAGGCAGGGCTCTTTAAGGCTTAGGGTTATCTAGTAGGTTTTAGGGTTTGGGGTTTAGGGTTTGGGGATTAGAGCCTAGGGATGTCTAGACATCAAACTCTCTGGATCCTATACACACCTATGTAATGCTTACAAATCTCCCGCGAAGGAGTTCCACGTTAACCGGGAGTTTCCAGAAATTTGACCACCCAAGTGTCCATCTCATGTTCGACCGTCCTTTCCACTAAACTCGAATACCTTATTCCCTAAACCCTTATCCCTCCTAAAACATGAATGCTAAACCCTAATCAATCCCTAAACCCTACACCACAACTCCCAAGATATAAGACACTTAGGGTCACTCAACACTGTTTAGGATCAACCCTATAGTGCTTCTATATAACCCCTACATGTGGGACTCCAAAAAAAGATGTATAGAAAACCCTATCAACACGCTAAACCCTATGCCCAAACCCTAAGCCCTAAACCCCTTAACAACCCTAAACCCTATGTTCTAAACCCTCAGCGGTCAAGTCAGGAACCAGTCCCACTTGGGGGTTTCCCAAAATTAGGGTACCATGTTGGAGGTCTCCATAACGAGGATTATATTATTTTGCAATCTATAATAGAGTCCCCCTATTTAGGGAAACTACCATTTGCGAGCCTAGGGATAAATGGGGCTGGCAAAGAAAAATTCTGGGAACACTCCAGTGCGTGAAGGGAGCGTGGGGACGGGGGTTGGTTGGCAAGATTTTGCCCACCCTGCTATGGAGATAGGGTTTAGGGTTTAGGGTTTAGGGTTTAGGGTTTAGGGTCTCAATCTTGGGACGTTGGGGACTGCTCAAGTCATGCCTCTCCTCCTACTTAAAACCACTGATGACTCTCTTTCTTTACCGTATTTAGAGTATCAAGTGGGCTCCCCCGAGGGCTGAACCCTGAATTAAAAACCCTCAACTCTAAACACAAGGGATTCTAATTACCCAACATTTAAAATAAGGATCCTAGCACGGCCATATGAGAGCTATAGGGCTATAGGGTCCTTATTACAGGGGTCTGGATAACTACCGTCCTCTTGTTACGTAAGCCCAAATCTTAAACCCCAAACCCTAAATCCAAAACCCTGGACCCTGAAGCCTACGCCCCAACCCTACCCTCCGTGAGACTTAGCCACTACCGCCGTTCTAGCTGGGCTTTCCTCCTATTTACAATTTCCATAAACCCGAAACTCTTAAACCCTAAAACTTTCTGTTATCCCAAGTAGATGCACATTCAAAGCCCCAGCATTGTACCGGTGAACTATAGCTTAAACTCCTAGTATCCCCCTGAATGACCCCTATAGTAGTCCCCTATATAATCCCCTATATAACCCGCTTTAGGGAGTTTAGACTATAGTTCCTGCGAGTAGACCTGCCATACTCATGAAACGGTGGATACTAAAAATCCTGCATGACCCTAAGTACCCTAAACCTTGGGAATAATGGTACTATAGTATACTTTGGTCATGCAGGATTTTTAGCATCAACAGAATTAAGTCTGCCCACCCTCGCGGGGTGGAGCTTCGAGGCTCCTGCAAACACTCCCAGACTTCTGGCTTGGATACTAAAGGTTTTGAGGGTTTAGGGTTATTTAGGGTTTAGGGCTATTTAGGGTTTAGGGTTATTTAGGGTTCAGGGATATTTAGGGTTTAGGGCGTAGGGTTATTTAGGCTTTGGGTTTAGGGTTATTTAGGGCTTGGGGTTTAGGGCTTAGGGTTAAGGATATTATAACACCCCTTATATATGAGAGTCAAATGGAAAAGAAACTTAAAATGAAATGGCCACTAGGAATACATGGGGCTTAATTATAGGGTTTAGGGAACTACCTTATGGGTTGGGGGTTGGAGTTTTGGTCGTTTAGGGTTTTGGGGTTTGGGGGCTGGGGGTTTTGGGTTGGATATACCCCAGCCCAGAACATTTCCCGAGTACTGCGTGTGTGGTAAGACCAATGCTTTGGTAAGGATCCAACAGGGTTTAGGGTTTAGGGTTTAGGGTTTAGGGTTTAGGGTTTAGGGTTGGGAACCAACTCACGGGATGCTATGCAGGGATACAGAAGGAGATCGCGGTACCTTTTCGCTATCGACACAGTACATTTAGGAGTTTCCTAAAATTAGGGGTACCCTTTTTTGGGGGTCCCAATAATAAGGACTATAGTATTTTGGGGTCTATATTGGGGTCCCCCTATTTTGGGAAACTACCATATAGACATATCGTGAATAATGTGAGGACATGTGAGGATGCACAGGGATATGTGGTAATTCGTTGGATTTAAATACTTTATGGGGTCTGGGGTCTAGCGCTTGGTGTCCCCATAACAGAAGTCATCGTGTTCGGGGCTATACAGCTATGAAGCGGCAACCTATCCAATTTCTAGAAATGGCCATAAATCCTCTGAATATCAACTTGGAAGGTCCTAGGGTTCAGGAATCTGTGGCTCAGAAATTTGGGCCTCTAGCCAGTTCTGAAGACTAGGCACCGAGGAATCAAAATCTAGAGTTTACTGCCCAGGCCTAAGAAGGAAACTGGCAGTCCAAAAAAATGGAGTCCCCCTTGATCCTGCAAAACATGGTACCATGGTTGGAGGAAATCTTGGACCACCTTCTATACTCTGTATTCTAAACTCCTAGTATCCCCTTCATATCGTCTAAAGTAGTCATGCGGGATCTCAAGTTCCTCAGGGAACCTTTAGACCGACACTGAGCAATGCGTCCGACGATTTGCAGGGCTTCATTCCTATCAGGTATTATCCCAGAGGCTCTTACTGTCAAGTTTCTGATTCTGCTAATGAGCTAGTGTTCTGTAGTATACATACCTAGCTTTCAATTGGGATTCCTTTTTTGGCTCGCGTAGATCCTCTTCGGACCCGTAACTCTAAGCCCTAAACCGCCACCACATCATGTGGTAAGTCATTGTTCGGGTGTAGAGTATATGAGGTGCAGTCTAAGCCCCTTGAAGGGTGTTATATAGGAGATTATAGAGGGGACCCCTTCTACCCAAACGCGGGAATTCCTCGAAGATCATAAACTTGGGGTCTTGCAGGATGTTGCCTTTCAAAGTATGTGGTAGACGCGTTTACTGGTGCGTCTTTTTGTCCATTTCTTTGCATGATGCTCTCCATGGTTGTCCTTGTTCAACCTTGTTACTCCATTTACACTGACTACGCGCACTGCTTACACGTTGCCTTCTTTGCGTTCTATATGAACCCTGATACTCTCTTGACTGTGCTGAAGATGACTAACCTTCACAATACAGTCTATCCCTTGCTTCTGCTCGTCTTCCTCACACTACATCTTGCTACTAACTACTTTTCTGCGGGCTGAATCAACTTCTCCATGTTGCTACTCATTACTACTTACCATAACTTATCGCTACTCCTTCTACTACGAATATTTCTCCTCCTGCTACTACTGTTGCTGCTACTGTCACTGTTACTACTGCTCCTCCTCCTCCGACGACTACTACTACGACGACTACTACGGCGGCTACTACGACGACGATGATGAGGACGACGACTACTACGACGACGACTACTACGACTACTGCTGATACGACGACTACAGCTCCTGCCGCTACTACTACCATGAAATATTTCTTCTTCTAACCTACTTGAACTTCTCCAACTCTTGCGCCCCAGCCAGTAATCCCGCCCCCCCCCGCCCTAACATTCAACCCCCCACCTCCCCCCCCCCCAAATATCAAAAACTCCCCATTGTAGTATATTATACTATATTGGGAGCATGTAATATTAGGGTCGGTGGCCCAACCCCCCCCTAATATTTAATACTCCCAATGCACCGGGGGGGGGGGGGTTCAATGTTAGGGGAAGGGGATTAATGACAATTCTTCGGCCTCCGGAGCTGGACGCTTGGTGCCGCTGTTGGCCTCCGCAAGACTAGCTTTCACTGCGCAGGCTGTTCATAGTAAGGCAGATCCTGGATTCATCAACCTTTGCTATCGATGTATATTTACATGTTCATACTTTCAATTACTATATTTCTATTTACACTTATTTTTATAGTTATATCTATATGTATATTCAGGTGGGCAGCATATTTTATATAAATATCTCTCTCTCTCCCTCATTCTGATGTCGGGTCCTGTGTTTGGACCACGGCTCTTGCAGCCAAAAACATCTTGCAACCACCAACGAATGCATCAAACAAAGGCTTTGGAGCTACAGCCTGGGCCCTAAACGCGATCGTCCGTCAGGCTGGCGTTTAGTGCTTCGGGCTGTCTAGGCAAGATTGTCAATAAGGGAGAATCTCATCCAAAATGAAATTGAAGCTTGGGGGGGGGTATGACTACACTGGCCTTTGGTTAGCTAGAAATGACGGAATGGACCCTCATAGTAGTCCCTATATAACCCATTATTGTAGTTTCCATTTTCTTTTTCCATACCTTCATTCCCAGCTAACCAGAGGCGATAACCTTTAGAAGGCCAGCAGTCTTAAAAGGGATCCTTGGGGCTTTCTTGTTCCTTCGTCTGCCTTGAAACCTGCATGCTCCTATAGTCCCCCTTAAGTAGATAGAATATGGGGTATATGGGGATCTTATGACAATATACCCAAAGCCATATTCTATTTACTGAAGGGGGACTATACCCTAACCTCAACTCGGCTAGATTTCTAGTGGGAAGGGAGTACAGCGGTGTCTTTTCCCACTGTATATCTTCCTACTATATTCTCAGGGTTCCCTGTTTTGGGGTTCCCATTTTACTCCCTTTATAGCGGCCGCCAAGTAGAACAGACCCCCCTCAGAAACTCGAAGACGGGCTCCTTCCAAGCAAAAGTTTTGAAGTTTGGAGAATGTCCCTCCACCCCAAATAAGGTTTAGAGTTGGTTTTAATAAACCCTAAACTTCCTAAACCGTTTTCCCCATTTGCCGTTGTGCCAATCTACCTGACCAATTCCTCCAAAAAGCTCAGCCCCCACAGCCTTCTCAGTAGGCGCTGCCTGGAAAATGGGTTTTGGGGTTATTAACATCATGGATAGAGAATCAAATGGACAAGAAAATGGAAATTGGAATGGACACTGGGAGAATGTAGGGGCTTATCAATAGGGTACAGGATTGAACTTCTAATTTAAGGTTTAGAGTTTAGGCCCACCTAGTACTAGTGACTATAAGGGAAAATGGTGATTATATTAGGGTCCTCTCATATTCTGTTAAACCACTATTACTGCGCGACGGTCCTTCTAAGGTATGCTTTAGGACTAAAAATTCTAATGAAAAAGGCTTCTGCAGGTACAGCTGAAGTACTAGTCCCTGTGTCAGATTTCCTCGTCATTTGAGCTATGGTCTAATCCCCCTGAATAACCCCTTTTGTAGTCGCCTACATAATCCCTTAAACAACCCCCTTTAAGGAGTTCAGATTATGGCCCATTTCAGCATTCCAAAACTTGAGGTCCCCCACATTTCCGATCATAGAGACTCCCAAAACAGGACCCTTGATCGCTGAAAGTCCGATTTGGACTTGTTGAGGAATTGTGCTATGAGCGTGTCCGGTGTTTAGGGTTTTAGAGGTTTAGGGTTTAGGGGTTTAGGGGTTTAGGGGTTTAGGGGTTTAGGGTTTAGGGTGGATTTGCAATGTGCAAGTCCTCCTTACGAACCACAAACATGTTCGTGGCCGGGACGTAATCGTGCAATGTAGGGGCCATTAGAAGAAGCTTTTCAGGCATATCATACTAAACCGAGATACAGCTAGACTGACAAATTGGTGATTATGCAGGCTTCTGCCTTACCCTTTGAGCTGAAATCAGGCCGTTGTTTTTTAGGGTTTCGGGTTTAGGGTCTCAGTTTTGGATCCTGCTCCCGCCCCGTAACAATCACGCAAATGATCCGTGGTCCTGCTACCTTTATACTGACTGTGGAATGCTGTAGTGCACCCTATCCAAATGATCCCCACGCAACTTTGGGTTTAGAATTAGCTCGAGGGAAGAAACTAACAATCAGCTGCGAAGAATGCTTCTGTATCACTACAAGAGCTACTTCTGCAACATCTCGATAAGAATTTTGCTCCCAGCCAGGTTATGAACGAGAGGCGAACAACAAAAACGAAGCTTTTCCGTGGTCTGTCGGACTTCCGTATGTACTGAAGTAACAGATATGTCACATGTGCATGTCGCTTGGAGGCATTCCGAAAGAATGCCAGTTACCCTCCCCATATGTAGCATGGAAGCTCAACAGGGGCGCTGCAAAGACTGCGTTCACCCAAACTACATAGAAGCCCAAAAAGACCCTTGAGGGAGGCTGATCCGTTTAGAACCCCCATGAAAAAAACTCTAGGCAGAATCTCTATATAACGCTACTGTACAGACCATCCGACAAAGCTACATGATCCGGCCCTCAATACCTGAACCAAGAACCCATGGCATCAACCATGTTAGAGTCTAGGGCTTAGGGAAGACTATGCCATGTACAGAGTTGCCCATATAGTCCCCCTTAAGTAGATAGAATATGGCCTTGGGTATACTATAATAAGATCTCCATATACCCCATATTCTATCTATTCAAGGGGGACTGTAATCCAGGAGCATCTAAAGCTGTATCAGGTTGTGTAAGGAGACTTCGGGGTCCTGGGTGAGGATCATATAGAGGTTGGTTGTAGAGGCTTCGAGGTTGGGTTGAAGGAGTATAGGTTTGGGGTTAAGATTTGGGTTCAGGGCTTAGGGTCCAGTTGAGGGTTCAGGGTGTAGAGTTTGGGGTCATGGGTGCAGGGTAAGCGTTAAAGGTTCAGTGAATACAGGTTCGAACCCTAAACCCTAAACCCTACATAGCAGTTTCCATCGTATTCTCCATTATCCCAATATAAACCCCATATAGCCCCAATATTACCCCAATGGGAAACCCTAAACGGTCTTGCTCATCAGGTCCGGGGCTCTGAAAAGGCCACCAAGGCCTTTCTGTGTGGATCCTTCTGGTAGGCCATTCTGTATGCGGGTAGCCCAACACCTGATTAAGGAATTTGCCTTAAATCATGTAAGGGCAACTAGTCGCTTCTTGGATATAGTAAAACCTATGTCTATATATATATCTACGTGTTCAATAAAGTAAAATGCATCGGGCCAATCGTACGTGGCCCCCCTGAACATACCTGATTCTGCTGCCACCAAGTCCGCCCGCCAGTCAGCTGACACCACTTGCTTGGCCGCTGGCCTCTCCCGCTTGGCCATCGCGCAGCCAGCCATCCAGATCCAGCTTCGCGGGGGCACACAGGCCCTTTCTTTGATTTAGGGGTTTTGGTTTTGTGAAACCTTACACTTTAAACCCACATATCCCTACGAACCCTGTGAAGGGAGCTAAGAGTACCCACTATTTTGAGAAACCCTCATATGAACTATAGTCTAACCTCATAGTATCCCCCTGTAATACTCCCCTATATAAACCCGAATGTAACCCCCCTCTAAGGAGTTCAGACCATAGCTCACATGTCTGCCATAGCCTCCAGCGCTGTTCCAAGGCGGGCTGTCGAGTTGTGCCGACTGAGCAGCCTAGGCAGAACAGCAGCGTTAAGGATTTTGGCTTCAGGGCTACAGTGCCCCTTAAGTAGATAGAATATGGGGCATATGGGGTTCTGATTATAATATACCCAAAGCCATATTCTATCTACTTAAGGGGGAATATATGGGTACTCCCAAGTAAGATCATGTTCTTGCAGTTACATGGACTCCAGGGAATGAAGGCGCCAAAGGCATGGTGCCAACGTTGGGAACCTGATATTCTTGACTCTGCAAGTGACTGCTAGCGAAAGGCGCTGATGGAGATTCTAATTTTGGTAGACAAGCCCACTCACAGGCGTCACAGGCTCTTGAATAAGCATCCTGAGATGACCATTTGATCTTCTCAGGTCTGGTGTTCCATTAGTTCTGCCACCATGTTCAGAGCTGTCGGCTACCACACGCATGACCATGCGAACTTTTAGCACAAGCCCCATTCAAAGGGCTGGTGGCCTCTGCGCCACACCGACGGCCACTTTCTCTTGCCAAGCCTGCATGCGGGCGTCTCTCCAACACGTCTCCACGTAATCCCCAGCAGTGATCCCTATGTTCCTGTAGTATTCAGAGCCACAAGAAAAAGGATCATACTGTCGATAACCCCCCAACCCGATTTCTACATCACAATCTGCATGAACTCCTGTAGACTCAAGCTCGATTTCATTTTCCGTGCTCTTTCCCGCTTGATTCTCACGTCTAAAAGTTGCTGTGTATTCCTAGATCTCCTTCTATACCCCCGAGATCCCTCATCAACCTTCACTATCGGCCACTGCCTTTGCTCTGGCAGCTACCGACGCCGGATCGTTGTCTACAGAATCCTGGCAGTGCAAAACCCTAAACCCTAAACCCTAAACCCTAAATGATAATTGGGCAGGGAAGAGACAGAGGTGAAAGGTCTATAGTCCCCCTTAAGTAGATAGAATATAGGGTTTAGGGTTTGTATAGGGATAATGGAAAAGAAAGTGTAAACTATAGGGATTACATAGGGATTATAGGATTATAGTCCCCCTCAAGTAGATAGAATATGACTTTGGGTGTGTTATAATAAGATCTCCATATTCCCCGAATTCTATCTACTTAAGGGGGACTATAGGCTGTCGAGTGTTTGAGTTCAAGGTGTTGGGTTCAAGGCCCTTGACAAGCAAACGATTCGCTTTTCGGACCTCCTATTACACCTTCAAAGACTCTACTGGTTATCATGGAAAAGGTTCCAATGGGTGACCAGCATTGCTAACAGGATCATGCAATGCATGGTACTTTAAACCCTAAACCCCCCTAAACCTTAAAGCCTAAAACCCTACACCCTAAATTGTCGTTTCCATCTTATCTTCCATTATCCTTATATATACTTCCTTACCTTTGCTTATACGAAGGCTCATGAGCAGACATCCCCCTGAACTGTAATGGACCTGATGCCTCGGCTCTGAGCGGGACGACACTCTAATCTTACAGGGCGTCGGTAGGAAATAAGGGAAAGCGGTTTAAGGTTTAGGGCTTAGGGTTTAGGGTTAGTAGGGCATATGCGAATGTGGTTTAGGTTTTAGGGCTCAGGGTTTGAGGTTAGTAGGGAATGAGGGAATACGGTGGTTTAGGGTTTAGGGCGTAGGGTTTGGGGCTTAATGTTCATGGTTTGGAGTTGGTAGCGAATGAGGGAATATGGTATATGGTGTAGGGCTTAGGGTTTAGGGTTAGTAGGGAATAAGGGAATGTGTGAAACAGGGGCTTTATAGGGATTTTACTCCCTTATTCCCTAGTACCCACCAGTTGATCTGAAGGTCCTTTCGAGAAGCCACTTACGGATCCTATAGGTCTACAAGGAAAATATTGGTGAAATAAGTTTCCATTATGGCCGTCGTGAGAACCGGAAGTTTGATCAAGTGTCAATTACAGCCTAAACTTGGGCTCTAAGCCTCAAACCCGACATCCTACAGCAAACCCTGATATTAGAACTTGAGAAAGATGAATCTTACAAGTAGCAGAATTCAGAATTACCAATAGGACATGTTCGCGCCTGGGAAAGAAGAACAGCCAAAGTACCGACATTACGATTGATAGACAGCTAATGCTCACAAGACTGGTCCTAGATCCTGAGCCCTAAACCCTGAACCCCGGCCCACCCACACCCTCAGACGCGTTCAAAAACTTCGATTCCCGGGTCCTCTCTGCCTACGGACAAAACAGGAAGGATCTTGCTTGGATACCTCTGGAAATATATAGCCCGGCGGGAATTCCGAGACTGCTGTGCTGGTCGAAAGGGGCCTTGTATTAAAAGGTTTTTTTTTTAAAGTTTCAAAAGGAGCTTCTCAAATATGACTTAGGAAAAACGATTTTATCGAGGGGTATTGCGCCCTGTGATTAAACCGAGATCACCTCTCCTGGGTAACGCTGAGCTTCGTCTCAAGCAAGTCGGAACTTGGCGCAGATGATGCTGCGTGAACCTGCGCTGCTGAATGCACTGAGGGTGCAGATGTTGGAGCCAGATGTTACGGCCTGGTATATGATGCGCGGTAGTCGTAGGGTGGCAAATTAACGGCAGAGACTTTAGAGGTTCCAAGGTTTTTGGCTTAATGGATACGACGTGCTGTGATGCTTTGTATATCCTGTTGGGATACAGTTCAAAATATCCTGGAGACTGAATACATGTCTTCTGTCAGACAACCTTGTATACGCGGGTCCTTCTTCATACCTCGTCTCTAAGCCAAATAGGAACTTCCAAAATGTTATTCGGCAGGACCTTCATATTTCGAGATATATGATGGAAGCCCTTAATTTCCACAGACCGATTTTTCAACGCTAAACGCTCATACCTTGTCTTCAACCCTAAACCCTCTACCTTCAAGGGTTTCAGGCTTGTACCCTAGGGCTGTACCCCTGGGTTTGTGGATCTTTTTAAGGGACCCTAGGGGACTACACTGGCCCAAAAAAGGGCTATATCAGGCTATATTGGGGAAACCTTTTAGGGGTACGACTAAAGGGGCGCACGAAACGCTGAACCCTCAACTCCAAAGCCTGTAACCCTAACCCCAAGCCCTCAAGTCTATGCATGGCGGAAACTACCCCAATCAGAATTCCTCGGCCGAAGCCCACCCTAAACCCTACAGTACTCCAAGGTCCAGACGGCCAGGCTCCCGCCGATCCCAACAGCCTTAACCTGACCCAGCTTCAATAAAGAAGGGTAAGAGGGTTAGGTTTAGGGTTTAGGGTTTGGGGTTTAGGGTTTAGGGTTTAGGGTAAGAGGGTTATATTGGGGTTGTATGGGGATAATGGAAAACAAAATGGAAACTACTAAGGGTTTAGGGTTTAGGGTTGAGGTTTAGGGTTCAGGGCTTAGGGTTGAGGGTTTATGGTGTAGGGTTGAGGGCTTAGGGCTGCGGGTTTAGGGTTGAGGGTTTTAAGTTGAGGGTTTAGGGTTCAAGGTTAGGGTTCAAGGATTAGGGCATGGGGTAGGGTTATATAAGGGTTGTAAACAGGATCTATAGGAGTTAATTAGGTGGCATGTCAGGGTTATGTATGGGACAAGGATTACTGTACGTAAGGGTCATGTACGGATTGTATCTAGGTCGTATAAGTTAGGCAAGTCCCCCTTGCAGTAACATCTACCACCAGGCATAACAGGGGATACAGTAGCCCCCGATGAAACCCTTCAAGGAAGGTTTGAGTGGGTGCGATCCTAGGTAAAAGCCAGTTATGGCGACTGAATATAATACCAATAACAGTATCAGACGTAATGGTACTGATCAGCCTAGTACGTCGTCGTCAGAACATTAACTTGAATGTTGTCGAAGTGCTCTGAAACGTGAAACTGCTCAGTCTACCTTGTTGGCACGAATATACGCAAAGAGTTAAGATGCATGTAGGAAGAACCCGCAGGATTGCAACGAAGGCAGACGGCAACTCGTACCTGCACCCCAAACCCTTAAGCCTGGTGAGTCTAGCGCGAACAGACCCAAACACGTGGCAGCCACCGTGTCTTCTGCTTTCGTGCAGAAACTGGAAACTTCGTGGTCCCCTGAAATTCCCACAGCGAAGCATTGCAGAATTTGCGGAGTCCTGCTTCAAGGGTTCTTCTCAACAATATACTTCTCAATGGTGTACATGACTACCCCAACCACTCCCCCAACCCTTTCCTGCAAAACTTCGGGAGTCCTGTTTCAGGGTCCTTATCGTGCTTCTCAAAAATGATGCAACTGCTCGACCCCCACCATCCCACACCTAGCCGTCCCAACCCACTGCGGCAGCAGTCTAGAGTTCTGCTTCCAGGTGGGCGAATGAACCAGCAATACAACCGTAACCGACCAAAAACTCGGTCTGTTGTGGACCCAGTTGGCTTTAAGCCATATAATGAGGTAGTTTCCATTTTCTTTTCCATTATCCCTA
This sequence comes from Symbiodinium pilosum, assembly GCA_905231905.1. NCBI lineage: Eukaryota > Dinophyceae > Suessiales > Symbiodiniaceae > Symbiodinium > Symbiodinium pilosum. The sequence goes on from CAJNIZ010044028.1 coordinate 13,914, forward strand.
CATTACTCCATATAACTATATTACACCTATATAGTCCCCCTATAATGAACCCTAAACCCTAAGCCCCTGAATCCCAAACCATCAGCAGTTGGGCGTCGAGCTGTAAAGGAGTCCTCACTCTGCCGAAAAGGATGAATGTAGAAGAACCTTCGTGAGGGCAGCGAGTGAAGAGTTTAGGGCTCAGTTTAGGGTTTAGGGTTTAGGCAAAGACTTGCAATGACTGAATCCAACGTACGTGTGAAACAGCTACAAGGTTAAGGGTTTAGGGTTTAGGGCTTTGCATGAGAGGCAAGCCCCAAGTTATGAATATTGCTAGAAGGAACTTGGGGAGCCTGGGGGGACTTCGTACATAGGCTAATGATGGGGACATCAAGTTGCTGAGAGTCCCTCCGACCCTGCAAGAGGCGAGTGAATTTACAGAATCCAGGCTGCGCAATCTCTGCAGGAACTCGCAGACGGGCTTCGGACTTTTCACTTCATCTCGCCGCTAGAGGTACCCTTTGTTGAGAAACATCAAACTGGGCACAGGATTTTGGCTTCAGCCTGCGGCAGACTTGTCCTGCCACGTTTGGCTGCAAAAGGCACCCTCCCCAAATTACACAAGGCCCCACTTAGCCACTTCAGAAAGCCACAACAGTCTTTACAGGGCCCTGGTTGCAGCTTGGTGCTAGGTTGCGGAGGGTACCAGATTAATCTGAGCCAAGCTTCAGCCTTCGGCTACATGCATGGGCTCCTACTGCTTCGCAGGTAGATGTGGGAGTTTCCCAAAATTAGGGGTACCATTTTGGGAGTCCCAATAATTAGGATCAGAATATTTTTGGGCCTATATTGGGGTCCCTTTGTTTTGGGAAACTACCATGCGGGAGCTTCTCAAACGAGAGCTAGAGCCCTGGGGACTGTGGGGATACATGGGTCAGCATTCGCGCCACGCTCCTCCTCCTACCGCAAAGGTTAGTGATATAGGGTATGGTTAACATATTACTCCACGTTGCGGTGCGGTCCTCTGGTCTGGGCTTTACGGTCCAAATGACAAAGGGTTCATAGAGGTTACAGCGTTTACAAAAGGTTTATTCAAGGTTTAATGCTTTATAGAATGCTTACAGAGGATTCCTGCGGTCACAGCCGATTTATACAGGGTTCCGGAAATTCTGTGAGGGTTTCTACAGGGTTCTGAAGGTTTTTCTCGAATTTTGTACAGGGCTTGTAGAGAGGGGGTATCTAGAGGGTGTATAAAGGTGTTATAGAATGTCATAGCAGATTTACACCTTGTAGCTTTCGTAGAAGGCTAATGAAAATTCATAGATATGACTTTAACTGGATGGGGATGATACCATCAGGAGGGGAGAGGGCAGGGGGGGGTGGTTGGGAACGGAGCGTGGACGCATTTATGGAGACTGTACATACTATAGCCTAAACTCTTTAAAGGGGCATCATAGCCTAAGCTCCTTAACGGGGGGTTAAATAGGGTAGCATTATAGGGGTTACGTAGGGAGATACTTGGAGTTTAGACTATGGCTCATATGAGATGAAGACTTTTTTGAGAAATTCCCATGTGGGCTTCCAACGCAGGAGTGGCACTTCTGGTTGCCAGAGGCGCCGTGCTGGCATTGCTCAAAATGCGTTGTTGGGGGTAACCACCCGGAACTGAATGGATCACTAATCTTGATTGCTGGCTCATGCATGCTTACCAAGAAAACAAGAGAAAGACGAAGAATCCTCATAGCAGAAGTCATAGTATCATTCGAAACCCTCATAATCAGTAATCACAAGGATGGTAAAACTGCAAGGAACAGCTCAACATCGGATGATGCCATCAGCCGGCAGCCCAGCACAAGCAAGGTCTGCCAAGGTTTTTGGTGACAGCCTGAGCAGGTTTTGGGCTTAAGGTTTAGGCTGTAAGGTTTAAGGTTTGGGATGTAGGATTTAGGGTTTAGGGTGCGGGATTTATGGTCTAGGATATAAGGTTTAAGGTTTTGGATGTAGTTGTTGGGATCTGGGGCTTAGGGTTGGGTTTAGGATGTAAGCCTTAAGGTTTGGGATGTAGGATTTAGGACTTAGGACCTAGGGCTTAAGGTTTAGGAGTTTAGGATGTAGGATTTAAGATTTAGGGTTGTGGTTTGAAGGTTTTGGATTTAGGGTTTAGGTTTAGGATTTTGGATTCAGGGCTTAAGGTTTAGGATGATTTCGGTTTTAAGGTTTAGGCTTTAGGGCTTAGGATCAGGATTTAGGATTTGGTGTTTAGGGTTTGAGGCTTAGGATGTAGGATTTAGGATTTAGGGCTCAGGATTAAGGATTTAGGGCTTTGCGTTTAGGCTCTGGAATTTAGGGTTTAGAGTTAAGGACTTAGGATTTAGGGTGTAGCGTTTAGGATTTAGGGCTTGAGGCTTATGATGTAGGATTTAACGGTTTAGGATGTAGGGTTTAGGGTTTAGGATTTATGGTTTAAGGCTTAAAATGTAGGATTTAAGATTTAGGATTAGGGCTTAGGATTTAGGGTTTGAGCTTACCAAGAATCACGTTTAACCAGTAATGCCTCTAAACACCGCAGTAGCAGGCAAAGGATAAGGACGTGACAGAGAGAAAGGCACTGAAAGAGCAAATGACTAGCTGTAACAGCAAGGATGGCACGCGCATGTTCGTAAGAGCAACAATCGGTTGTCTCGCAGTAGACGTGTTCGGAAGCTTCGTGGGCAGCTACAACAGCCTTGTCTCATAAACGAAGGACGCCATGTAACCTTAACTGCCCTCACCGAGCCTACCCGAAAAACAAGCCAGACTAAGAACAGAACCTGAACTGAACTGCTTGCTGAGACGGCTGAACCCCAAACCCTCGACCCTTAAAGGAAAGAGAGTGGTCAGTACAAATACATCTTCACACCAGCCCTCACCATTCTGTGACACAAACCTGCTTTCTACCTGAAACCCCAACCCCTCAGCCTTGTACCGAAAGAAGACACTGGATGCCAAACTCTGAAACCCAGACTCCTGAAACCCAAACCCTAAACCCTAAATAGTAGTTTTCATTTTCTTTTCCATTATCCCTATATAACCCCAATAAACTCTAAACCCTGAACCCCAAATCCCCAAGCCAACCCCCTAAACCCTCGACCCAAAACTCCAATGTTCCAACCGTGGCCTCTCCACTGTTCGCTGCGCAGCCGCTCTGACCTCCATGTGTGCAAGCAAAAAGGTGCACTTAAGCTAGCTAGCTAGCTAGCTAGCTAGCTACTAGTCGTTGTCGTCGTCGTCGTCGTCGTCGTCGTCGTCGTCGTCGTCGTCGTCGTCGTCGTCGTCGTCGTAGTAGTAGTAGTAGTAGTAGTATCCTAGTAGTAGTGGTGTGTTGTAGTAGTAGTAGTAGTAGTAGTAGTAGTAGTAGTGTTGGTGGTGGTGGTGGTGGTGGTAGTAGTAATAGTCATATGAAAAGGACAAAGAATAGCAACAGGAAGTAGTGATACCATCAGCAGTCGTCATTGACGTAGTCAACATCGTCGTCCCGATCGCTGTCGCGGTCGCCATCGTCGGCACCGCCGGAGCCGGCACCGTCGACATCCTCGGCGTCGTTGTACTGCTGCTGATTCTATTGCCCCCGCCGCCACTGCAGCATGGTAGTGGCAGTGGTGCTGCTGTGCTGGTAATGATGTATTGGGCAGGAGCAACAACCGTAGCCATGACAAAGACGATGGCGGTGGTACCAATAATTTTGGGAATGAAGCCAAGACCAAAACCGTGAACACTAAACCTTAGGCATTCCTATGTGCCCATACGTATTCCTATGTGCATCACTTTATAGTCGCATATCATATCTCCCCATAAGGGTCCCTGAGAAACAGCTCAAATGAGATCATAATTCAGAGAGAGCGCCAGGCCTCGACATTCGGATCCAACTTGCAGCGCAGGACCTGCCATGCCGGGTTAGGCCCCACCCGCATTTAGTGACCACAAAGGATAGTGGATATTAGGGTCCTAGGTATTGATGGCAACTCTTATTGATCTAATTCTGATCTTCATCATTGGGTAGAATTCAAACCCTGGAGCAACCTGGCTCAAGTCAACGAGATGAGGTTTAGGGTTTAGGGTTGGATTTCAGTTTATGATCCCTTGAATCAGACACCAAGCATATACGCTAACATGCCTCGCGCTTCTGTACTGCTGGGATTAGACTTAACCCGACTCCCTGAACCCTACATATGGTTGTGGGCTGTGCACTCTTTTATCCTCCTCCAGGGCCCCGCCCTTCCTTGATTTATAGTCCCCCTTAAGTAGAGAGAATATGGGGCATATGGGATACTTTTATGATATACCCAAAGCCATATTCTATCTACTTAAGGGGGACGATAATCCCCACCTGGAGCCCCCACCACACCACAAAGGACAGGGTGGTAAGGCTGACTCTCCTTCGTTCCTTGTACGAACCTCTATATAGATAGAATTTAGGGCTTAGGGTCTCTGTAAGTCCTCCTTGGGATGTATTTCACTGCTTCCATGATATTTTCCTATGGCTCATTCCAGTATATGTCCTTTTTGAACTGCTGTGCAACTTCTTTACAATTTCTTTCATAACTCTTCATGATATTCCGCAGGACATTCCAAAGTGACAAACCTGACCATACCACATCAGGGAGCGGCCATATATCCCCATACCCTCGTATTTACGGTTTCAGGTTTAGGGCTTTAAGGGCAACCCTTAACCTTAAACTGCTAAAATCCGAACTCTGAGCCCTAAACACTCAACCCTAAACCCCAAGTCCTTACAAATCCTGAGCCCTAAACCCTAAACCCTAAATCAGGGGTTTAGGGTTCAGGCTTAAAACCTAAATCCTAAATGTCCCTAACATATCCCTAGCATACCCCCAATACATATATATATATATGTATATGCACATACATATCAATACTATATCCCCAATCAATGTATAGCCCCTATGTATCCCGATAACATCACGAAACCAGAAAAACCCTGAAACCCTAAACAATGCCTAAAACCCTAAGCCCTAAAAACTTAAACCCTAAAACCCTGAAACCCTAAACCCTTTAAAGGGAGCCCAAACCCTGGGCTTAGACTGGCCTTTGGTTAGCTAGGAAGGAAGGAATGGATCCTTCTAGTCGTCCCTATAGATTGACCCATTATTATAGTTTCCCATGTTCTTTTCCATTCCTCCATTCCCACCCTAAGCCCTAAACCCTAAACACTTAAACCCTACACCCCTAAACCCCTAAACCTTATAGTAGTTTCCATTCTCTTTTCCATTCCTTCATTCCCACCCTAAACTTGGGACCTCCCCCCCCCCCCGTACCAGTCTATATTAGGGGTCCTATTAAGGGCTATATATAACCATATTATAATCATTATCCAACTGTTCCTGAGGGGGGGGCAGTACTGAACCTAAACCCCTAAACCCTAAACCCCTAAACCCTAAACCCTAAACCCTAAAAGGGCTTGGGGTCCAGTACAGGCTTTCGGCCTGCTCTGCCCAGCGCTTGAGCTGGTCTGGCTTCAGGAACCTCAGGGTTTGGGTTTTAGGGTTTAGGGCTTAGGGCTTAAAGCTCAAGATTTAGGATTTAGGGTTTGGGGTCTAGGGCTTAGGGCTTAGGAAATAGGATTTAGGGTTTAGGGCTTAGGGTGTGGGGTTTAAGATTTAATGTTTATGGTTTAGGGCTTAGGGTTCAGTAGAAAGTTCAAATAGCGTCAGAATTTCAATGAGTCCTCTAAATGCTAAATACATGGAGGGGCGGGGGGGGGGGAACGGCTGGTATAACTGAGAGAGATGGATTGAGGATATAATAGGGATGTATTATGGATAATATATATATATATATGTATATACGTATGTAATTGTCAGAGGTCGGGCTTCAGGAACCTCATGAAGATGTGCTCCCGACTTAGAGCTTAGGGTCCAGGATTTGGGGTTGAGGGTGTACGTTTCAAGTTTCAAGTTTAGGGCTTAGGGTTTAATATTTGAAGTTTATGAGTTGCGGCTTAATGTTTAAGATTTGGTCTTGGGGCTGAGAACTCATGGTTCAGGCTTTAGCGTTTTCAGTTCGGGTTTAAGGCTTAGGGCTTTGGTTTCAGTGCTTGAGCCAGGCAGTCCATGCCCCGCAACCGTAGCAGCCCTAAGCTTTTGGTGGGACGTACTCCATCGTTTCGGGTTTAGGGTTTAGGGGTTAAGTTTAGGGTTTGGGGTTTCGGGTAGGGATGTGCTGCACGTTGGGGGAAGGAATGCGGCAGATAGCATGCGGGGATCGCGAAGAAGGATTAGGGCATTCGACCAATCCTTGAGGAGATAGAAACTCGACAACAGAAAAGCCCCAGCGGTTTAGGGTTTAGGGTTTAGGGTTTAGGGTTTGGGGTTTAGGGTTTAGGGTTTGGGGTTTAGGGTTTAGGGCTTACAAAATTACAGAAGGACAAATGCAAATGGCAAAATTCATTATGGGAACTGCAGGCACATACACATGTATACACAAATATGTGTGTCTATACATACATGCATATTTCTACTCCCACCAAAAAATGGACCCTACGCCCTCGACCTTAACCCTACACCCTGCACTCACCACCCTATACCATCAACCCTGAACCCTAAGCTATAAAATCCTGAGCCACTCAGCAATTCACGATGAGAGGAGGTTGGCTACCCAACCTCCACCATAAGGACCCCATAACTACCATATTGCAGTAAGAAGATCCAAATTTTAGGGGCAGGGGTAACAAAAATCCATCCCCTTATTACCCTGAACCCTACACCCTAAACCCTAAACCCACCAGCCATATGCCGAGGAACCGCAGGGTCAACAGTGCTGCGGCTCTTACTTCAGGATCCTCATCCCGCAGCTTCTGCACGACCCAGGGTGCCTTTTTACTTATCGGCTCTTGGTGGGGAATGGGGGAATCTAATCCGCATATGATCCCTAAACCCTATACCCCAAACCCTATAATATATATAGATATATACTCTGCTAAGAACCAGTAAGTTTTAAGGCTTCGCGCTTTGGCTTCAGGAGTTGAAGGTTTGAGGTTTAGAGGTTTAGAAGTTTAGGGCTAAGGCTTCAGGCTTTAGGGTGGGGGGTTTCTGATTTAGGACTCTGGAGTTTTCGGACTTCAGCCGTTTCGGGGTTGAGATTCGGGAAGAGGATTCGGGACCAGGGATTAGGCTTAGGATTTAGGGTTTAGAGCGTTCCAACGCGGAATCATTGGCGCTAAGCCGACACAATCCTTTCTCACAGTACCGGGACACCAAGATTCGCAAACAGCCCCCCCATTACTTACGACCTTTTGGACCAAACGACCACGTGAACCTTGGACGTCAAAAAGCTGCAACCCTGTACAGGTCTCTATATATACATAAACGAATACATAAACGGATACATAGTTCGGTATGCATACATATTTGCCTATACAGAAGGTTTGGATAAGCTTCACGCAATCTAGAAATTACAGATCACTTTGCAGGCATCCCTATGATAAGGATTCAACTATACGGAACCCCAAAATTGTACAAACCCTAAACCCTAAAGGCATATGAGTTACACATGTTTTCAGACGATTCATGGAATATATGAAGGACTATACTAAACTACAAGGGGTCTATTTCCTAGCCCTAATATTGACAGTACCTCCTGTAACCCCTCTAACCCACTACATAATCCCAGTGTCCATCTCATTTTCCACATCCTTTTCCATAATTTGATTCTCAGTTATTGGGCGGCAATATCCCCAAACCCATAGGGAACCCCATTTCCGATAATCCAAAATCTGCGCAAGACACCTGCAGTGCCAACTCCGCATAGCTCAGCCTTTGGTTGGGGGGGGGGTTACCGTTTCGGGCTTAGGGTTACAAGGTTTAGGCTGGGTTTTGGGTTTAGGATAGCATCCAGGCTCTAATGATTATCAAGAGTTGTTCTTTTGTACGCTCAGGGTTTGAGCTTTAGGTTTGGATCACTCAACTGTGGCCTGTAATCCGTGTATTTTGAACCACAAACCCACGGGTACAAACCTTAAGGGTACAAACTTAAAGTCTGTTAGATTAGGTTTGGAGGATTGAGACAAAGTAGTGTGTTTTCTGTTCATCTTCGAAATCCGCCACAGCCTGCTGCATGACTCCCCCATAACCTTCAGAATGCCCTCATCCCTAAGATCTCAAACTCTGAATCCTAAACCCTAAGCCCTGAGCTAAAGCCTGGAGCCCTAAATCCTAAGACCTTTAGCCTAAACCCCTAAATCCTAGACCCCAAACCCTAAATCTGTATCTCCTGGTTGTTCAGAGCTGCCTTTGAAGGGCACAGAGGGCTGCCATCCGCACCTCACGTTCCCGATCCACCAGACATTGCACGACCCAGCCTGGTTTAAAGAGCTCTCTGAGCTGCTGCGTAAGGACGAGGCTTAAGGGCTTAGGGTTTTGGGACTAGACCATAGGGTTTTCAATCATGCTAAAAAATTACATAGCTCAGAAAGTCTACCAAGTCTGGTATCCTAGCTCAGGATCCCTAACAAAGAGTCTAGGAACATCTGAGCCATAGTCTAAACTCCTTAAAGGTGGTTATATAGGGGATTATATAGGGGACTACTATAGGGGATATTAAGGGGTATACTAGGAGTTTAGACAAAGGAACATCTTGTGGTTCGTGTGAATCTGGGGCTTCGAACTGAAGGTCTCTTAGGCTTGAGGTTTCTTTTTTTCGAGACTTCAAAACTTTGGAGGCTCTGTCCTGCACCGGTTCCTAAGCACTCCTTTAACGTGTAGAAAAACCTCGTTAAACTTCCACTTTCATGTTCGGTCCAGTGTATGCCGTCTATGTAAAACAAAACTATCCAAGAATGGGCTGGCAGCGGGTGTGATGCGCCCAAAGGTTGGGCGGCAGTCGCCTCAGCGCAACGAGGGCATCCTCACGGACGGCTACCTCCGCATCTGCGAGGAGGCGCACGAGAGCGGTCCCTTGCAAGTCTCGTACGGTGAAAGCCAAGGCATCTCGCACTTTCCAGTGGTACCAGTGAGGCTCTTTTTGCGCCAGATCCCATAGGTCTGGAGCGTCAACCAGCGTACCCAGCCACTCGACAGCCTCCTCCTCAGGTCTAATCGGGGCTGCATAAGGCAGCTGTCCGGCCCCTTCAGCAAGACCTCCGTCAAGCTCTAGCAGTAAGTTGCGTCGAACTGCTTCAGGTGTCTCAAACCCGCGGGCAGCTGGCTGTGACAGAGAATCCGCATACAGCATGCTGTGACTTGGACCTTCAGTGCCATTGCCATATCTTCGCACCGGTGGAGACGGTGGGGATGGCAACGATGGAGAAGGCGGCGACAGTGGCGATACTGGCGAGCGTGGCGACGGGGGTGGCGGCACTCGCACGGATCCTGGCACACAGAGGCACTTCCAGGTCTTTCCATTGCGAAGAAACGACATCCGGGCATCTGTTGGCACGTCCTTCAGACCGTGCAGCACCGGGAGCTCCAGTTTCTGTATAAGCTCACATGCTCGGCGTCGAACTTCAGACACAGGATCCGCCACCAACGGCAACACTGCTTCAGCATAGGGGGCCAGCTGGGACCCTTCCAGGCCCAGTAGCCGTTGAAGTACTTCCGCTCGAACTTCCCACTGGGAATGGCCCAGATCCGCCAGCAAATTCTCGAGGCTCGTAGCTGCCTCGCCTTACTTGTGTGCAGTTGGCAACGGAGGAATGGATGCTAAAGCAGTCCTTGTCTCACCCCCAGTACAACCCATAGCAGATCCCACAACACCTGAACCCGGATAATATGAAATGTTGCACTTTCCATAGCGGTTTCCCTCCTTCCTTGCCCCCATTCCCGCACTTACCACCAGCAGGCTAAAACCCCTGAACCAAAAAAAATCTCCAACATGTCCCCAATATACTATAGTAGTTTCCATTTTATTTTCCATTATCCCAACCCTAAACCCTAAACCCCTGAACCCTAAACCCCTAAACCTCCAAACCTTAGCCGTGCTCACCTGGGTTGCTGTTAAGGAACTTAAATTGAGTTACCATAATGGGTATATATAGTAAATAATAGGGTTTCCCCAATATAGTAACTTAATTTAAGTTCCTTAACAGCAACCCAGTCACGCACTGTGGTGGGCTCCTGAAGTGGCACAGACCTCGCTGCCATGGCACTCGCTCGTTGCGGCAGGGCAAGGCAGAGCAATCAAAAATATCTATTACTGTTACTATTATTATCATTACTATTATTATTACTACTATTATTACTATTGCTATTACTATTATTACTACTATTATTACTACTATTATTATTGTTATTATTATTATTACTACTAAATGTGATTTTTCTCAAACTGGGGAAGCCCTTGGACCCTGGGGTGTGTGGGGAGTGTAACAGGCGTATGAGGGTTTGCTAGCCATTATCCAGGGCTCAATGTGAGAAATTCCGATGTCTGTATACCGGCTCTTCTCCAACAGTGACTGGCAATTCCGTACACAAACTGGTCAGCCACGTTTTGCATTGCTTGTGAAGCCTCCTTGCTGCTAATTGTGAACCCCCAACTCCTGTCCGCATGTTTGGGTAAGCTGCAGACGTCATCAATGCAATCATCTCAGGATCATGGCATTCTGTTTAGCGGTGCCTACACCCGTTAGACCCATTTCCGGGATCTGATGAGAACCTGATCCCCTGATCCCCAAACCCTGAACACTAAACCCTGACCAGTACCCAACCTACGACTATTGCTACTACCATCATTACTATCACTATTCTATTTCTGTGACTCTTACCACGTCTGATCTAGTTTCTATCTCTCTTACCTGTACTATCGCTGTTGCCCTTTAAAACAAAGGCAGGAAAACAAAGGCAGCAGCTGCCCTGGATGCTCAGGCTTCCACGAATAACCTGAGCTCTCACGGAGGTGCTGTGAAGACACATGGGGATCTCTGCAGATAGGGACTCCGCGGATAACTATTCCTACCAATATTATTACTATGATTACTATTCTTACTATGCCTACTATGTAGGGAGGACAAGAGATTTGTAAAGGCTCGGGTCTTTTGTACGGATTCTATAGAGGGGTCTGGATTCAACATCTCCCAGATTCCCAGAGCATTCTGAAGCTGGATCAGGCTTAGGTAGTCATGCACATGGAAGATGTCATCTGAGCTTACAGACTTCTTTCTTCTTGGCTTTAAGAAGAGGTTTCGGGTTTAGGGTTTGGGGTTTTGGGTCACTAACCAAAAGCCAAAAGCTTGTTCAACATTGGTTCTAAGTAGCTGTCATCAAAGGAGTTCCAGCCAGGAGGCAGAACTTGAACACTGGCGCTGCCTGATCGCAAACACGCGCAATGCCAGCATCTTTCAAAACTGTCTTATTGGGGTGATATAAGGATTAACTAGGGATCATAAGGTATACATAGGGGTTATATAGTGGGTTTAGGGTTAAACGGGTCCACAGCGGACCGGCCATTTTGGTGGTTTCCGCTGGCATCTTGTTGCCGAACATGTTAGGAAGCGGGGGGGGGGCCAGCAGTTCCGCACGGGCGCATATTCTCCAGCCTTCTTTCGGAATATTTCTGTATTGCTTCCACACTAGGGGCACTAGTCTTCGATAGTTTTGTAATTTGCGCTACAACAAAAAAACCTCTTGTAAAGATTCAGAGAAAAGGCAGGCCATAGTGTCAACAGGCCTTGAATTCCATGAGCTCCACCAGGGCTTTGATTTTGTAAGGTCGGCTGAAATGTAATTTCACCAGATGACCGATACGAAAACCGATGCCCCAAAATCAATTTAGCACCTTGTGCTTATATTGGGGTTATTCTTGGGATAATGGAAAATAAAATGGAAACTACTATAGTATATTGGGGTCATATTGGGGTTATATTCTTCATAGAGTTGAGCACAACACTGCATTCAGAAGCGCTCCTCAGCCTGGGGCCTTTCCTGAAAACCCTAGTTTCCATTTATTTTTCCATTTTCTTTTCCAATAAAAACTTCAAGCCTGGGGACAACTAGCGTTCGAATTGTCGGAATGCAGGAAGATGCTGCAAATAACCCGGCATCGGCGCCGGTTCGCGATGGAACCGCCAGGGTTTAGGGCTTAGGATTTATGGTTTCGGGTTTGGATCTCTTCTTGCGAGATGCCTGATTTAGAGATGCCTTTGCTGGGGTCCTTACACTAGCGACTGGAACATATGAAGAATATAACCCCAATATAACCCCAATATACTATAGTAGTTTCCATGTTTCCATTATCCCAATAATAACCCCAATGTAAACATTTCCATTCTCCCAACAATAACCCCAATATAAACAAAAGGTGTTAAATTGATTTTGGCAGTATATGGAGGGACCCTGAACTTTGCCTCATGCAACAATGCAACGTCACCAGCGACACAGCATTAGTATAGTATGCTGTAATATGCCTCCCTAAACCCTAAACCCTAAACCCTAAACTTATATATTATATTATACCATACTATACTTTAATATACTAATGAACGACTCAAACCCTGAGGATGAGGCCATCAGCCGCAGCGGAAACGACCTCACCATGACAATGAATGATTTCTTCCAGTTTTCCTGTTTGTCCACTGAGAAGGCTTCTTGGCATGTCAACATCATGGCCAACAGAAGATGTACTAAGCAGGATGCTTGGCGCCATGACAAAAAATCGGCCTTCTGTCGTTCCTTCTGACTTGGGTGTTTCCTGTGCTTTGGCTGGCCGCCGCTGTGCCAGGCAGCATGCAATGTCGGATTGATGTTTCTGCCAGTATTTCTTCTCCCCCAGAAGCTACATACACTCGCCAATCCTTCGTTGAAACGTCGAACCGCACATTCATATGTTCCCATGCCATCCTCACCTTCAAACATGGGCTAGTTAAGGATGATCAAGGGCTCTAGTAGGCCTTGTTTGGTGCAGGTGCTATAGGATCCTATGACATGTCAACATGCGACCCCCAGAATGTTAACCCTACACTGACCGCTCAAACCGCTTGACATGAACGCTGAAAACCCTAGAACGAACCAAAAGCGCTAAACGTCTAAACCTTGCATACCCTGAATTGTCAAACTCCGTCCACATGGTTTACGGTTTAGGGTTTAGGGCTTAACAGTAAGAACCTCCATACTTGTTACCTTTACGCCCGATCCCTCATAAGGACCCCCAGAATGCCCTCTTAGTTCCAATATCTCCGTCGGATCCTTGAAGGTACCCCATCTCGAGAAACCCCGAATCTCTAAACCGCAAACCGCAAACCCAGACCCCCAGACCCTAAGCCCCAAACCCCAAACCCCAAACCCCAAGCAGGCCCTGAACCCCAAACCCGAAAACCTTCAAACCTGCACCACGAACCCCGAATCCCAAACCAATATTGCTAGTAGCACCTTAGCACCTAAAGCTTCCATGTCTTGTCCACCACCTTTAAAGGACTACAGGGGTTATATAGGGGGATATATAGGGGTTATATAGGGATAGACAGGGTTTAGGGTTCCTAAAATTGTGGGTACCTGTTTGGGGGTCACATAGGGTCACTATAATACAGACCATGGTATTTTGGGGTCTATATTGGGGGATCCCTTTTTAAAGGAAACTACCGGAGCTTTAGCATTGGTTCCCCTGTAAATGGGAGATACAGGGATATAAGGGTTCGTAGGGATGTGTAGCGGTCTCTGGGGCCATGTGGAGATAAAGTAGAGGAGAGAGAGAGAGAGAGAGANNATATATATATACACATATTTGTGTGTATATAGGTCTGGGGATGTAGGGGGCCCCCAAACCACGCAGCTAGGCCCGCTGCCGGTTGTGCCGAGCTGCTAGGCTCAGAGGTTCCAACACACACAAATCCATGCCTCAGGGTTTCGGATTACAGGGCATGTACAAGGGCCTTTTGTAGGGATACTATAGGGATATATTGGGTTCCCTGAAGTCTAAAGCCTAAACCCTGAACTCGAATCGCTAAGCCCTAAACCCTATGACATGCAAGGTTTGTGGATTGGGGGTTTGTTGATCAGTGCATCGGCTGATTCTGGTGATACTTCTGGCAATTCCTGCTGCTCCTACACTCCAACCTACCCCTGCCGGTACCCCTACCCCTGCGCACATATGGCTTGGTTCGCCCGCACATCATAGGAACAGGGCTTTGTTCCAACCGGCCATTTCTTAAGCTTTTTAAGGGTAGGATTGGTCTTTTTAACATATGGGTGGTTGTCTAAACTCCTAGTATCCCCCTTAATAACCCGTATAGTAGTCCCCTATAGAATCCCCTATATAACCCCCTTTAAGGAGTTTAGACTATAGCTCATATGAAGTCTTTGTCTTTGGCATCTCGAGAGTTGGTGTGTTCTTTAAGTTTGGGTGTTTAGGGTTCGGGCGTGGGATTCTTTTTTAGGGTGCTGACTTTTTAGGTTTAGGTGCGTTAAAAGCTTGGACTTGTTTGGGGTTTGATTTTTGGGGCTGTTGTGTTCTCTAAGTTTGTCTTTTAGGTTTAGGGTTTGGGGTTGTTCATGGTATAGATATTTCAGGGCTTCGGATGTTTTAGGGCTTGGGCTTTTGTTGGTTTGTCTTCTTTCTAAAGGCTTGGTGAGTTCTTTCAGTTTGGGTTGCCCGAGCTTGAATCCCCTGCGCCCTGCCAGCTATTTGAACATCAGGATCCTTGAAAGCCATTCTACACTGCACACCCCGCCATTTGACGAAAGCAAGCCGCAATCGTTGACCATGTCGCGCAGTTTTGGGGATCGGATGTCTATATGTAACACATGGAACAGAGGAATCCTTGAAATGCGTCGGGAGTCCATCATTTTCTCTGGCCATTCAACCTTGTCCAACCCTAATCCAAACGAATTTTAACATAACCAAAAACCAAGCACTAAAATGTCCAAACCCTATCAAACCCTAACCCTCAGAAATCCATACCCGAAAACACCCAAAACCCTGACCCTAAAACAAACCAAACGTTTTAGCCGTACCACCACCCCCCTACCCCTACCCCAACTCCTACACCTACCCACCCCATCTACTAGGACTACGACCACGACGGATGACTACAACTACGACGACTACAAATAACAAGAATAGTAATAGCAATACAACGACTACGACTATTACCCCTACGCCTGCTGCTACTACTCCTCCTACTACAACGACAAGAAGAACGACGATGATGGCGACTGCTTGTGCTGCTGGCACTGCAAAGCACTGCAGAGCGACTTCTACCATGGGAGCAGGCGTTACACAAGCACCAGCACTACTTTGGCATCTGCTGCCGCTGTCAAGGCAAAATTCGCAGAAGGTATCGCAGTCATAGCAGCAGCCACATTAGGGATTAGGGCTTAGGATTTTGTGGCGAAGAAAAGAACATAGTGGAGATACCAACTATCACGACTATGACCACAGCGACTACATGCGTAGCGAGTGCTGAGGGCCAGGCGCTGGAATGTAGCCTGTTGAACATAAATTCCCCTGACAAATTACAAAACTGCTAGAGGAAATACCTTAAAGCCATATTCCCAACCTTAAGACACTACACTACAATCCCCATAAAAACCACATAAGCACAGTTTCTACTCCATTTTACATGTCTTTCCAATTTGTTTGTCCATCCTTCGAACCGATCACGCCTCCTAAGCTGCCGCTTGACCCCAAAGCCTAAGCTCTGAACCCTATATGAGCTACAGTCTAAACTCCTAGTATCCCTCTCAATAACCCCCATAGTAGTCCCCTATATAATCCCCTATATAAGCCGCTGTAAGGAGTTTAGACTAGCTCATAGGCCGGTTTCTGGGGCCACTGCTCGAGCATGGTGCTATGTACAGCCAAAGCAGCCCGGTCCATTTCACCACGAACTGGCCTCAACTGCAGAGTGCTCAGCCCATGAGGATCAGACAAGAAACTGGAAGCTCCTGTATGATTTAGGATTCCCTTAGTAACCCTTATAATAGTCCCCTATAAAAACCTCTACACATTCCCCCTTGAAGAAGTTTAGACTATAGCTCATTTAGGGTTTAGGGTTTGGGGTTTAGGGTGGGGAGTGGGGGAGTGAATAGAAGCACTATTCTCATGTCTTTCTGGGGGATTGCTAATTATCGGTATCCACTGCCCCCTTAGCAGGGCCTGGGAAACAAGAGGGAAGCTGAAATACAGGGAGGCAATCTGGGACCCTGATGTAGACCCCACAACACTCTTATCCCTATGAGAGGTACCCCAAAAGGGGCCCCCAAATTTTGAAACCAAAATATATCAGATCTGCACAAGACATGCCCACATCACCGCTGAGTCCAGCGCACATGGCTAAGCAAGACTTGCAGCATGGTCCTGCACGATGCCTGAGAATGCAGTTATATAGGGGAAGTTTATCCAGGGTTTTGATATGGGGTTCTATGGGGTATACCGCGGTTATTTCGGAGCTTTATGGGGTTTGAGGATTTGGGGTTGGGAGAAAGATTTCAACTGAAGCAACGTATACCCAGATGTAGGCCATCAGAATTTGTCTCAAAGTCATGGGGCATGCAAAATTTTTACGACACATTAGAGGTATCATCCTACAAACTTTGCAGGTGTCCATTCTAGGCAGCTTGCGACGTTTTGCAACAAGCGAGCACCAAGTGCCGCGCAAGGTCGCAAAGGTCTACAAATCTTGAATTGGCTCGGGTAACTATCTACAACATACTTCGCACTGTACCTGTCCATTGAGCCAACGCCCACACAGGCAAAGATTGAGGGACTCTTTGGGCTCCTTTAGGGATAACGGGGCTATATAAGGCGCAAAGAGAAAAAAGTCCGGGGGGGGTTATATGAGGATTGAAGGAAGTTGTAGAGAGATTATGATAGGTGATAAGACACCCAACCCCTGTAATCAGGAATGTGATTGTCAAAGGGGTCCTTGTTTCGACATGTGGGTTACAAAATCCTCCTAGTCTTTCTCACTGGACACCTGTACAGCAATCCAAAACCCCACCCTCAAGGCTTCTAAAGAGTTGCAGTAATCCTGTAGAGTCCCCGCCTAAACCCTTTGCTTTGCTCTTTACGCCTGAGGTATCCCTGCCTAAACGAGGAAGAGGCTCGGGTGTAAAATCAGGGTTTAGGGCTTAGGGACCCCTGATAATTCACAACCTGCTATCCTAATATGAGAAATGTCCCTGAAAGAAACCAGAATGTCAAAAGAAGCAAGGGTCCTATTGAGATACCACATAATACCATAATTCTTACGACAGGGGCTCCCAAGAAGGCATTTCAATTGTTTTTGGAAATTCCATATGCTTGGGGAAGATACTTACCAATGATAGAGTAGCGCCCTATATAGCTACCCGTACCATCTTTCTACAAAGAATAGAACAGTAGCATTGAAAGTTATTTTGGCCACTACAATACATAATCCCCATATACCACCATCTAACTCCAGTTTCCAATTCGACTCTCCACTATTCCCCTAATCTGTACGAACCCCTAAATCCTAAACCCCACTCCCTACAGTAGCCTCCATTTCAAGTACAGTATCTTTTCCATTGGGTTCTGCATTATTGGAAGGACAAACCCCCTACATCCCCCGGTCCCGAATGATGTGAGCTATAATCTAAACTCGGGGAACTATGTAGGGAACTATTATAGGGGTTCTTGATGGAGATACTACGAGATAAGTCGATGGCTCATGTAGTGATTTCCATTTCCTTGTCCGTTACCAAATCCCTATTCCCATTACTCTCTTTATTTAGGCCCCTACACTGAACCTATGCAGGCTACCCCACTTCAGGCCTGTCGTATTTACTTGCCAAATCCCATGAACCTTCAAGTAAGCATTATAGTCCCCCTTACCCCTTAAGTAGATAGAATTTGTGGGGTACATGAGGATCTTCTTATAATATACCCAGAGCCATGTTCTATCTACTTAAGGGGGACTATGAGCCGAGGCGTCTCGTTGTTTTAGATGGGGAGGGAGAGACTTGGAGCTGGGCTGCTTCGCTCTACTGAAGAAGAAAACTAGGCCAATGTGGGCCCCCTATCAGAATTGGGGTCCCAAATTATACCGTCCATTTGTTCTACCCCTGGCTTTGGGGGGCCCCCCTAGAAATGGGGAAGGGTGCTTTTTCATGGCTGTCTGCGCACTTAAAATTGGCAGGAAGTGAGAAATTACTTCGAAAATGGCTCGGCCGCTCGGCACAGTTGCTTGGATCAAGCTGAAAATCAGGATGGCAAATAGGGGTTTCCTAAAATTAGGGGTACCATTCAGAGGGGCCCTATAACAAGGATTGGGATTGTGTACATTGACATCTATATTAGGGTCCCCCTATTTATGGAAACCACCAAATGGTGCTCATGCACTCACTGGAAGGCTCTTCGCCACTCCGGAGATCCGGAGATCAGCGCGAATGGCAGCCCTATACACTGTACAGAGAATGACTTCGCTGAAGCTGCCACCTGCCAGGAACCATCAAAAGGACTACAACTCTTCCCCGGCTTGATCTATGCAATGGCTTCATTTTGGGGATTCCCAGTTCGCAGCTTTGATTAGGTCATAGCCAAGCGGCAGCTAGAGTTCACCGGAACGTCCCGGAAGTGGCTCAACCTGCGCAGCAAGCATTGCTGCTTGTACTGATCACCGCGGCTGCTGGTGGTGCTTCGCATCTACAAGCATATCGTAAAACTCTGGAACGACTACCAATAACTAGTCGGGTTCTACGCTGTCGTCGGCCCTCATACAGATAGCAAACATAGACTTGAGAGGAGCCATGGGCTGGGACGAAAGCTCATTAATGGACAGGAGTGGTGAGACAGGACGTGAAGAGACACACGATATACCGATGTACAAGCAGAAGAGCACCCAGCCCAGCCCTCACAGCCCGTGAAAGGAACTGTAACCCTCCTACCGAAAGCCTTCTAAAAAAACACCTTCTAAGATCTCTCCAAGACCCAAGAATCCCCCAGGATCCTGCCAAGATCCACCCGAAAATCCAGCAGCTGGAAAAACCGGATAGAATTGGCATTCCCCCCCCCCACTCCCCCCAGGATCCCAGGCTCACTTCGTGAGGTACCAAAGGAAGCTCCCTCCCAAAGCTCCCTCCCACGGTGAAAACACAGGTGGATCTGATCTACCTGTGGGTTTTAATGTTTAAGGTTTAGGACAACCTGAAGTACTGACCCCCAATACTCGCAAATCCTGAAACCTGAAAAGCTGACACCTTAAACCCCAAACACTTTAAACCGGTAAACCCACCAAGCGCTGAACCTTTGAAGCACCACAGCTGCAAATCTGCATACCTACTAAGTCAACCACTGAAACTGAAAGCCCAAAACCCTAACCTCTGAATCCTGAAGCCCTCGAGCTCCAGACCCCTTGAAACCTAAGGTATCATGCCTTGAAACCCTGAACCAGATTCTACACTCCCAAGCCCTATCCCATATCAAATCCTGGGACTGGACCTTCCCAAAGAACTCAAACTCCCGTCCCCCTTACAGTAAGAGCTTCCACCTCCCACCGGGGGGTAATAGGGATTATAATCGGCCCATCTTGAATCACTGGAACCCCTTTGAGGACAGATACTGTGAGGCAGAACGACTCAGGCCAAAACTCTCAACCCCAAACCCATTCAAATCCTCCCAAGAAACACACCAAACCCATTAAATCCCCAAAAAGACCACCCAAAACCCATTAAATCCACCCAAAAAGGCCACCCCAAACCAAGTAAAATCCACCAAAAAGACACCACCCCCCTCAGCGCCGCACAGAAGGCAGCGGCTCGGAGACTCCTAGCTGTTGGTAGGGTTGAGGGTTGAAGAGTTGAAGCGCTGTGGGGTTTAGGATTCAGGGTTTAGGATTTTGGGGTTTAGGGTTCAGGATTTAGAGCTTAGGGTTTTAGAGTGGTTGGGTTTAGTCGGGAACTCAAGTTAGAAGTATGTGCCATGCCCTTCTACAGCTAGTTTAGGTGTGCGTGTATATATATATATGAGAATAAATAAGTCAACCAGGGTTTGCAGTTTGGGGTATAGGGTTTAGGGTTACAGTTAGGTTACAGTAAGGGTTTAGGATTTTGGGTTTAGGGGGTAAGTTGTCAGGCTTGGGGTGTGGAATCAAGGTTCAATGTGTGGAGTGGAAGGCCTCGGAGATTTGTATAGGCTTTGAAGTCTAGGGTTTGGAGCTTAACCTACAGGGTTTAGGGTTAAGACTTGAGATTTCAGATCAGATGAAGAAAGAGGGGTACTACGATGATACAGGATGAAAGGAGTATGTAGTGTTGATCCCGACAGAAAAAGGAGTCGTAGTCGTGTAGGGAATTGTAGCAAAGCAGGTGAGCATAGTACACTCAGATAACTGGGTTGCAGTTAAGGAACTTAAATTAAGCTACCATAATGGGTATATATAGTAAATGATAGGGTTTCCCCAATATAGTAACTTAATTTAAGTTCCTTAACAGCAACCCAGATAATACGGTTGGAGCTGAAAAAGTTCTCCTTTGACCAACGTGCGTGTCAGCAAAGTTTCAATGAGTGCAGTCGCACCGACGTCTCTAGAAATGCCCTCTTTTCCATCATCTACAAACAACAGATTCTTAGCGGGTCCTTAAATCAACCATCCGAATGTAACGGCTACGGTCACTCTGCAACCACAAACAATTCCTACATCTAGGCCAAACTGAGAAAATCTTGAAACTCATAACTTAAAGCATCCTTAGTTGGAGAGAAACGCCAGATAACCTACACCGAATGGCCTTTGACCCTAAATTTTGAACCCAAGCCACCGCAACCTCTACCCTGAAAAGTCAAGCCCTGTACCCTTGAAACCTCACGACTAAGCAACGGCTACCTTCCCCACGACACAGACAGAAACCCAAAACGGCTCCTACAAAGACTACTTACTGGCCTTTGAAAGGGAACCATGCGGAGTTTGCATGTTTGTTTTCGAGGGGGGGTAACCCTCGGTGCCCGGCCCCCATTTTCTGGAAGTTTGTGTGTACCTTCAAACCCGAAGCCCAGAAAACCCTAAACCTTAAAGGCATAATCGGAAGGCAAGACCTACCCATGCAGAAGCTGCAAAGCACCACAGGGCGCAGCGGTCAGAGCGGAGGCAAAACAAGTCAAGACGTGTCAAGACCGGGAAGTGCAAACACCATGTAACCGCACAGGCCAGCGCTATGAAATCCACCCCAGAAATCTCATCCAAAATGCTGCAAAACCACATCAGACTGCAGAGGCCAACGCTAAGAAATCAACCCCCAAACCGCTGAAAATTGACATGACTAGGCTTGGATGCACGCACGGGAGCTCAATATCGACCCCAAAATACTATAATCCTTATTGTCAGGACCCCCAAAAAAGCACCCCTAATTTTGGGAATCTCCACATCTGTGGCCGGCATGGCCCCAGCAGTGCCATGTTTCCTGGGGAGGGTGGCTTCTATAGGGGCCTAAATAATTGCCAAGATCATGTTGAGGTATATTTGAGGTGATATAAAGGAATCTGCGACCATGATTTTGAAAATTATTGCTACAAACACCCTTGTAATTAATCCTGAGTTCCAGCGGATTCCTCACTTTGGGCCCTAAATTTAAATACCCGTAGTCAATCCATATGTATCCCCATTTAGGCCCCAAAGCCAAAACCTCAATCTCAATCTCCTGGAAGCGCTCTCCAGCCGTCCGCGGGAACTTGAGCCGGAGAAGCCTAAGCAGTCTGTTCCGGGGGTGTTTAGGCTTCGAAGCCTCTTGGGATTTAGACCCAGGCATTGCAAAACTGTGGCCGGGCTATCTAACGATAAGGACTTAGACGTCTGTAGATTCATGCTTCCCAGGGTTCGTAAGGCCAAAGGGCTGAGCGGGGTGGGGTGTGGGTTCAACACCTAGGACTAAGGGCTATGTCATGTTTGAGGGATGGTAAAGAGGACATTTGGGTTGAGGGCTTGCAGAATTAAGGTCTACAGTTGTGTGGGAATATTGGGGTATAATATGAAGGTTATATAGGGGTTATATATGGGTTATATTGGGGTAAGCAAAGGTGGAACCAAGACCACTGGCATGAGATGGGTGTCGGGGAGGTATGCCTTGCCACTCGGCTGGGGTTCCATAGGGTTTAGGGTTTAGGTTCCAAGGCAAGTCCGATTTTGTAGGGTTTAGGGCTTACTGGTTGTGAAGGACGCATTACTTGGGGAGTAACCCATACATTGCTAGAACTGCCCATGAGGGGCGTTGAATACATTGTATGGTCTGCATTTCCCTCGTTCTGGTTCAGGGTTCCCCCTCTTGTTCGAAGCCACAACATACGGATTGCATCAAAGAGGAGCAATTTGCAATGTCCGGAAATCGAATCAACAACTCAGGAACTCTAACAGGTACACCATGCTAGGACCCATAGCTTTGAGGTAAGCCCAAACCCCTAATCACAAAACCTAAATTTCTAGATTACCATAGATGTACCCACACAATACCAAAGGACGCTAACTTACAGAAATCCAATATGATTCCATTAGCAGCTCAATGGAATCCCAATACAATCCAACAGTATCTTAGGGAAGCCCGCTTGAATGGCTCTCGGTTGCGGCCTTAGCGATGTACACGCCCTTGCCATCTGGCGCGTCAATCCACCTTCCAGCGAATGCTGGGCCAAGCCCCATTGCTAAGGGTTGAGGGTCTAGGGTTTAGGGAATCCCCATCAGGAAGCTTTTCAAGCGTCTACATAATTTTGGGTATATCATACATTGGGGTACTATTGGGATAATGGAAAAGAAAAAAAGAAAATGGAAGCTACTATGATATATTTGGGTTATATAGGGAATATTAATCCTAGGGCTAGGTAGAGACTAGGGCAAGAGGAAGCTGAAACTTGGCGCCGGGGCTACTTAAGTGAGAACGGGCTTTGCTGCATTGCTGAAGTCCAGTGAGCTTGATAGAGAAGGAAATACTGTGATCCTTATAATCTCCCTTGAGTAGATAGAACACGTGGTATATGGGGATCTTATTATAATATACCCGAAGCCAGATTCTATCTACTTAAGGGGGACTATAAGCAGGACAGGCCCCCAGATATTCAGCAGAAATACAAGCCCTCAAAGTCTCCCTTTATCCATTCCAAACCCTAACCAGCTATGTGCCACTTACTGAGCCACTTAACTATCCAAATTCCATTTACACAACTCCTCAGGGGCCAACCCAGCCAACCCCTGCATTTAAGGTTTACTGGGCTGCTGCTACTGCTAAGGCACTCGAACTAAGCTACTGTAATGGGTATATAGAATACTTAACATGGTTCCCCTATTCTAGTACCTTAAATTCAGTTCCTTAACAGCAACTCCCCACACAACACAGTCTCAAACCTATCCCTAGGGATCCCAATAGCCCAAACCCAGTTTATGGCACAAGCTTTGCCATGGCCGGACATTAGAAAAAGCCTTCGATGATCTGGACACCAGCCGTCTTCATCACCCTACCGGCTCGAACTAACAAAGTAGGTGCTTTTGGGCCCAGGGTTTACCCAATATGTACCCTATAATCCCTATATAACCCATTAGGGTAGATTCCATTTTATTTTCCATTATCCCAATATTACCCCAATATGGGGTGTACTTGTAGACTTCAGAGCCCAAAGTAAGTATTATTCATTTAGACTCCGAGGCCTTGGGTCAGAATTTCGATGAAAGCTACTATCGCGAAAAAACATAGGCACTGAATAGTGTAGCCAGTCTTTGTATAGATCTCCCTCACAGCTCCCCTGTGTCCTGGACCTAATCCCTGTCCCAAAAACATTCTTCCGACATAGTACCGGCGCCATCCATCTAAGCACCTTCCTGACGGACCCTCACTGCTGGAGTTTGATTCTGACCTAGAGTACCAATATTTGGGACTTTCCCAAAATTAGGGGTACCCTTTTGGTCGTCCTTATAATCAGGACTATAGTATTCGGGGGTCTATATGGGGGTCCCCTTGTTTGGGAAACTACCATTTTACCACAATGAGAATATTAAATATGAGGGGGATGGGGGTCTGAATATTAGGGGGAGGGGATTACTGTACACCCTAAACCCTGCACCCTAACTGTTTCCGCTAGGTTTCCTTGGCAAGGTATCTGCCTTCTGAAGCCACACCAGGCACATAGAAAATGATTCACCGCCAAGGTGAGAATGGTCTGTTGTTACTACTATCGTTCGTATTATCATTCCCGTCAGTATTACTACTACTATTATATGATTATTGCTATGATGCTTACTACTAGTGTTACTATTGTGACTACTAGTTTCATAACTACTGTTACTATTAATCTCATCGAGGCATGCCAGCAGCACCATTGGCCATCGCCACGGTTCCAGTAGATGTAGGCTCCTCGGTACAGTGACTTCCGATATTTGAAGGGGTTTGCACCTGGTGCGCGTGACAAGGCTGCAGGGTTTATGAACTTGCAGCGCTTGGGAAATTGATTGGGTTTCGGGCGTCTAGGGTTCTAAGGCTTTGGGAAAGATTTTACTCCAGGCCCGTACAGCAACGGATATGATTATGTCTACTACAGCAGAAGGTTGAGACTGCCTGCAATATAAGGGTCCAATTGGGATTATATGGGTTTCTATAGGAAATAAATGGGGTTCTATAGGGATTCTATGGGGTTCTATAAGGATTAGATAGGGGTTCTAAAAGGATTATATGGGGTTATATAGGAGCACTGCTGCGACTCCTACAGCTGTGTCATGACTACAACACACTACTGGTACTAATTCTGCATAGTAAACTATATTATAGCATATTAAAGAATATTAGATGATACTGTAGTATATTATAGTAAATCATAATATATCATGAGATACTATCATATACCTTAGAAGAATATATCATGATGTACAAAATTGTAGTACCTTATAGTGTATTTGGGGGTTTCCCAAATTAGGGGTACCTTTTTGGGGGTTCCCTATAATAAGGACTAGAGTATTCTGGGGTCTATATTGGGGTCCCCCTATTTAGGGAAACTACCATTTGGCTACTGTAGCTGAGGCCGCTTCCATTGTCTGCCTCGTACCAGGGCGTTTTCTGGTCACTGAGCTGGAGCCACCTCTATGCTAGGCAGCTGCTGCGGGTTCAGGGTTTAGGGTTTAGGGTTTAGGCTTTAGGCTTTAGGCTTTAGGCTTTAGGGTTTAGGGTTTAGGGTTTAGGGTTTCGGGATAAGGGTTTAAGGTTTAGGGATCGGTTCAGAATCTAAAGTCCAATCTTTAGAATAGCCTGAGGAATCATAGTGACGATGAGGATGATGACAAGGACGATGTCGGTGAGAGCAGTGAGAGCTACAACACCACGCATGGTCAAAACAGCCGCAAAAAAATGTTGTTGCCAATGCCAAGATCTAATTCCATAAGGGTGTTTCAAAAAAAGGGATCCAATATGCCCCACAATACTATGATCCCCACTCCCTAAACCCTAAACCCTAATATGCCCCACGATACTATGATGCCCACTATTAGAATCCCCAGAACCCAGAACAGAACTTGTTTTGTGGGAAGCCTCCCAAACAGTAGCTATGCAGAACACTGGTCAAAGCACTACTTTGGCCGTGCCATTTAGTGGAATTTCTGGGTTCCTTTTTGGGATCATGTAAGAACTTGTGACTTTAAATTACCCAACTTCCTTCCGTGGCAGATCTGGCTACCCAGATGACAGAATGGCACCAAGCCCTAAATGCTAAACCCTAAACCCTGTGACCCTGAACCTCAGACCCCAAAGCCTGAAGCCTAAATTCCTAAAACCATAAACCCCTAACCCCCTGAATCCCCCAACCCTATGTGAACCACAACCCCTCAAAACAACGAAAGCGACTGCAGGTTCCACCAAACTGGGCCGAGTAGATCTTAAACCCTAAACCCCCAAAACCCTAATCCCCCAGGTCCCTAAACTCTAAACCCTAATCCCTAAATCCTACACCCTAGACCCCTAAACCCTAAGCTTTATACAACCCCATTATAGTAGTTTCCTTTTCTTTTCCATTATCCCCTATATAAACCCAATACATAGCCCAATATATAGCCCTATAAACCCCCAAAAACTGGGCCCAGTACATCTTCTCAGCATCCCAGCGTTGCTCCGCACAGGTCAGGCTGAAGCCCACAGGGATAACCTAAGCTTGAGGGGTTTAGGGTTTAGGGTAAGCTTTCAGTTGGGGTTCAACTAACCCCATGGAGGTCATGGTTTAGGGTTTGGGGTTTAGGGTTGAAGATTTTGGGTTTAGGGCTCTAATTTCTGGATCTTGGATCACCTAAAATGTAAGGGCTCAAGATTGATTGAAGTGTTTCATTTGGGGCTTAAGGTTGAGGATTTCAAGTTTTTTGCGTAGTATTGAGGGTGGAGGGAAAAAGTTGAAGGTGTAATGCCTAGGTTAGGGGCTAGGCTTTTTTCCCAAGAGACTTTCCGTCTGCAAATTCACGCTGGGTTTGGGGTTCAGACTTTCGGGTTTTTGGCTCCAGGTTTAGGGTTTGGAAGTTTTGGGGTCTCGGGTTGCGATTTACCGTCCAAGGCTTAAAAGTGGACGGAGGTAGGATGTGGAACCATGAGCTCCGAACCTGGGCTGAGAACCTAAACCCTGCATCCTAGTTAGATCCCAATGTCAAATGTCCGACCCACAACCCTGAACCCTAAACCCCAAACCCTAAGTAATAGCAGCCTACAGGGCTCACCAAGAGTGTACTGTAAGGAGACAAGCAGCTTGTTTACAGTAGAAGCATGTGTATGTATATATGTATATATATATGTACACATATGCGTGTCTCTTTATGGAGAACGGATAAAACAGAAAAGAAGATGGTCCTACTTTGCGCATGACCATGAATGACGACGAAGATGTTCAACTGCAAAAAAATCTCTGAAACCTTAAACTGTGTCTCCTACAGAGGCTTGTTGGTACCAGCTTCATTGGCAGTCCTTGACAGTCCTGCTGTGAGAGCAACTTGAGACGCCTACGTAGAACAAGTGATACATCCATCTGCTTAGATCGCAGAAACTCCCGTCGAGACCTTATCGAGTAGTTGGAGGGTCGAGGGGACTTTACAGTACGAGTAGGTAATAGGTGGGATAGCTACGATTGCTACATGACTTGTTGGGTTCTAAGTACCTACTATCGGCTTGCTAAATCCCCCAGACCCTCGAACAGGGATGTAGGAATGGCTGCGTATTGTGTATAGTCCCCCTTAAGTGGATAGAATATGGCTTGGGTATATTATAATAAGATCCTCATATAGCCCATAATCTATCTACTTAAGGCGGACTATAACTTACTATCGTCAAACCTGTGCGGCGTGGACCTACTTACTCAGAGTGGGGGGTTTTCGTCATATTCTGTTGGCCTAGCTCCTCTTTTCGAACACCATGAGTACACAAACCTATGTTTTCCAAAGGAACGCTACAATTTCTAGCAAGCCATGATGAACATTCGACCTGATAAGTGTATTTCTGGATCGCAAGCCCAAGACGACAAGCGCCAAACCCCAAACCCTGCTAAACCCTCACCCAAGAACTCTGAGCCCTGAAACGAAAAGATCTTGCAACCTCAAAAGAATCCTCAGAAGGCGAACCCCCTACTCTCTTTCGAATCCCTACATGTCCCTGGGGTCCCTTTGTGCTCCCTGTTCCGAGAAAAGCCGAAAAGCCCAGAAAAGTCGTTTCTTACCTCTAAGTAACAAGAAGTGAAGCAACAATGGATCTTCATAGTGATCCGTAGAGGTCCCCAATGACCCAGTCGCTTCCCCTTCTTCCATTCCTTCACTCCCTGCAAATCAAAGGTAAGTCATATAACCCCTAAGTACGCCCCATGTTCCATTTCATGTTGCATGTTCTGTTTCATTTGATTCTTCATACTTGGGCAAGATGCCTAAACCTGAACTAAACATGCTGACAGGAGGTAAGAAAGGCCCCAGATGTCATGTCACTTTCCATTGTCTTTTCCATTTGATTTCCCATTATAGTCGGTTACATGTTCTTTTCCATTACTGTGACTATCTGTAATGATATGGGCCCTCATTCCCTGCTAACCTTAAACCCTGAACCCTTATTCCCCGCTAACCCTTAACCCTCATTCCCGGCTAACCCACCACCCAACACCCAAAACCCTCATTCTCTGCCAAGCCTAAACCCTAAACCCCCAAACCCTCTTGAGACCTCATTCCCTGCTAACCCTCAGCCCTAGACCCTGAACTGCTTGGATAATTGAAAAGAAAATGGAGACGCTAGGTCCCTTTAAAGGGATATATAGGGTTATATTAGGGTTATATTGGGGCTATCTTGGGGCTATCTTGGGCTCATATTGGGGATATATTGGGGTTATATTGGGGATATATTGGGGTTATATTGGGGATATGTTGGTGTTATATTGGTGTTATATTGGGGTTATATTGGGGTTATATTGGGATAATACTATGGGCTTTGTGTGTTCAGGTCGAGTCGCCTTGGGATCCCGCTGCGTGTACACGACGTTGACGCTCTGCGCTCCAGACTTGGAGACACCTGGGTTTAGAGTTTAGAGTTTAGGGATTATGGATTAGGGTTTAGGGATTAGGGTTTAGGGATTAGGGTTTAGGGATTAGGGTTTAGGGTTTAGGCTTTAGGGTTTAGGGTTTAGGGTTTAGGGTTGCTAAATAAGTTACCATAATCTGGGTATATGGGTTTTTTAAGGTTTAGGGCTTAGGGAGCCTAAATCAAGCTACCATATTACGGTTAGGCGGGTATATAGGGTTTAGGGCTTAGGGAACTTAAGCTAGGTTACCATATTAGGGGTATATGGTAGATAATAGCCTTCCCTTATCATAGTAATCTAAATTAACGTCCCTAACAACAGCCAGTAACGTAGTGGCATGCCAAAAAAAAAGGGTCCTTCGGAGGGGATTACATAGGGATCTATCGGGATGTAGGAGTTCAGGGTTTGGGGTGTGGGAGTTTCAGGTTTTGGGTTTAGGATGAACACCGGCTGAATTGTGACAATAAATTGCATGCACCGGCAAAAAGGATCGTAGCACTTGTTGGAAGATACTAGCTTCAGACTCCAAAGAACAGATTCAAGTGGAATTAGGGAGTCTCCTTGCATACCCCCCCAATAGTCGGATCCTCCGGTCCTAAACACTAACCTCTAAACCAATGATTTTGAGAGTCTGAACCCGCTCTGAACCCTCATCCTCTAAAGCCTTAAGCCCCAAGCCTAAAAACCAAAACCCTAAAACTTTAAATTCTGAGATCCTAAATCCTAAACCCTAAAGCCCTCAACCATGAAGCCCATTATGTGCATAGTGACACTATCCATTTCCTCGTCCATGTCGCTGTCCATTTCCTTGTCCAAGTGATTTTCCATTATTACCCTAGACCGCAAAATATCCCGATATACATACATATATGTATATCTATCCATCTATCTACCTATCTATCTATCTAACAATCTATCTATCTATCTATCTATCTATCTATGCATCCCTAAATTACAAAACCCCAAACCCAAAACCCTTAACCGTAAATTACTCAACCCTGAACCCTGAATCCTAAATTTCTAAACCCAAAACCCTTTACCCTAAATTACAAAACCCCAAACCCCAAACCCAAAACCCTTAACCGTAAATTACTCAACCCTAGACACTGAACCCTAAATTACTAAACCCAAAACCCTTTACCCTAAATTACAGAACCCCAAACCCAAAACCCTTAACTCTAAATTACTCGACCCTAAACCCTGAACCCGAAACTACTAAACCCTAAACCCCGAACCTTAAACCCCGAAACCCCTAACCCTTTCAGCCAGGGCGTAGAACCCTATAGTCTCCCTTAAGTAGATAGAATATAGGGTATATTATTGGAGCAATATAGGGATAATGGAAAAGAAAATGGAAACTACTATATTATAATAGGGTATATATTGCCAACAAACTCCACCGAGGTCCTGACGAAGCTGACCCAGGACCGGACGAGGCTTGCGAAGGTACCTGCCAAGGTCTGACTTGAGGATTATGGGGTTTGTGGGTTTACATATTTAGGGTTTAGTAATTTAGGGTTTAGGTTTGAAGGTTAGCTATTTAGGGTTTAGGATCTAGGGTTTAGGATTTAGGATGTAGGGTTTAGGGTGTAGGGTGTTGGATTCAAAGTTTAGGGTGTAGACTTCTGGGTTCAGGGTTGAGGCTTTGGAGGGTTCAGCGGTTCAGGTTTAAGGGAGGAGGATCACGCATTAACAAGCTTCCTTATGCTAAAGCGTCTCGCTTGTCAGAGAATATACTAGGGCGCCAAGTACTCAGATGCTATTATTTAGATGAGTTGGCTCGTATTGCATTTTTGCGTAGATGGTTCGCACATGTAAGCATGCAGCCAGGCAAGTAATAACCAAATGGTTCGTCCTACTTGGGTTCTCGAGATGCCCTTACTACACAATCCTGAAGACGGTTTAGGGGTTTAGAGTTGGGACCCCCAAATGCAATTACAATGCCCCAAATCCCTGGAAGGTCTTCAAAGATATCCCTTTGTTGGGAGATACCCTGGGTTGGGGGCCCCACCCACTAATAGTGGTATACTAGGAATACATATGGACCCTAATCTAATTACCATTACCTCTTGTGGTAACAATTACAGCAATGGGTGAGGCCCCAACCTAGCAGATACCCATTTCGATGCCCCAAGCAGTGGTTGACAAGTCCGCTGTCTGCTGGCGCACTCACTCAGAACTGCCATGACCTGATTCAACTGGAATTTCGGGGGGAGCACAGCCATGCTACTAGACTGAAACCGCACAGGCACAGGGGGTTTTCCTAAAACTAGGGGTGCCTTTTTGAGGCCCTTTATATGCAGGAGTATAGCATATTGGGGTCTACCGGTATATTGGAGTCCCTCTATTTATGGAAATTACCACACGGGCACTTACAATACAACTTGCACGCATCCTAGAAAGGACCTGTTGCTAAGAACAGCGTCCCTCTCTGTCTCACATGAAATATCTCATTCCTAACGGAAACTTTCATTAATTGCCAGAAGTCCCTCAACAACCATATGGTGTTTTGAAGAATAGGGGTCCTTCTTGAGAGGTTCCTATAATAGTCAAAAACATTTGTTGGATTCTGGAAACTCCCATATCTGGCCAATCCAAAGTTCCTCTACGGAGCCCAAAATCTACTTGGGGTCTCCTACGATAGGGTTGAGGGCTGAAGTGTAGGATTCAGGGACTATGAAGTTTCCTCAACAAGATGAAACTAAGATTGGTTTCCGAAACTGGGACATACGGTCCCAGGGGCCTTCTTGGGGGCGCAAGCGCAATATTATTTCGAGGAGCCCTGAACCCTCAACCGTCCGCCCCCCCTATCATCCACACGAACATGTCTCTCACATCTCAAGCACAGTTCCACAATTTTGCCAACTGCCCACAGACACCTATAATCCCCCTTAAGTAGATACAATATGGAATTGCCCAACATCTCAAAAGATCCCCATTTCCCCCACGTTCTCTCTACTTCAAGGGGACTATAGCTCCTGAAGCCTAAACTGTGTGGCTTGGCTCTTCGCCTCCTTGGCACGCGAGTCCTGCAGCACCCGGTGAATCCATACTGGTAGGGTTTGGGATTCAGAGAAGTCCTCAAAATCAAGGTTCCCCTACTTTCCCCTCGGAACATGGGTTTGGGGTTTAGGGTTTAGGGTGCGGCCTTCATGTAAGGAACCCAAAAACAGACCCCGACTCTTGGGAAACACGACATCAGGATCACACTGCTTCACTGGCAAAAACTTAGAGCGCACAAGAGTGTAGGTAGGTATGGTACCCCACAACTTGGGTAGGTATATTCCCCAACAGTGTAGGTAGGTATGATACCCCCCCATACTGGAGGATCGTATAAAAAGAAGATGGAAAATGAGAAGGGAACTGGGATGTTGTATGATTTTACAAAAACTTTACCAGATTACCGTTGGCACATACAAAAGCAAGCACACCCTAAACCCTAAACCCAAATTCCTGAGTCAAGTAGAACATTGACTATCTAAGACGACCCAAGTTCTAACCGCTTGCCCATAGAGCTTCACCACAGGGGTCCAGTACTTAGAAGCACGGCTCAGGGTTTGGGCTTTTGGTTACAAAGCCAAGTTCTGGCCCTGAAGCAGCAAGCACCCAAATACAAAGGTCTTACATGGGATTCCCGGACGATGCCTGTATCAGTTTTAAGGGTTAGGGTTTAGGGTTTAGGGTTTCCGTCGGGAGCATTTTTGATAGAAATTTGCCACTGGCTTTGAATCAATGGTGCCCTACCTTCGGAAGTCTGAATGCGCTTCCCATGACCTCGCAAGATGGTAAGATAAAGACATCACATGGACTAAAGAAAAATAAGCTTGGCTTCAGCTTTTTTTTATCCGCTTACATCATGGCTGCGATGCAACGCCGTGGTACATAATGAGTTGTAAAGACACACTCCCCTAAACTAACATGGAAACCCATATAGTCCCCTTTTAGAAGGACTGTAGCCTTTATAGGGCCCTTTTTGGGTGTCCATGTTAGTTTCCAGAAGTGTATGGCGTAGATATCCCAGAGCTCAGACGTGGAGCAGAGCTGCCTGCGCTATCTCCATGGGGCTGGCACGCGCCTGGTTTAGGGTTGTACTTTGAGGGTGCGGAACTGCTGCTTGGCTATGATGTTGCTGATTCTGCTGGGATTGCAGTAGTACAGGGCATGGACCTCAATAGTTCCTATAGAGATCCCCCTGCCTAACCCTGTTCAATCTCTGATGCAATCTGCACCGCCATCAAGACTCCCAGCCCGTCAGGCTTCGATTGGAAATCGTGCAAACAAAGCCAATTCCGCAAAGATTTCATACCTCTTCTGTACATCATTTCTGTGTAGACCCTGCTCTCCCTCCGTGATTCCTTACACCACACAATCTCCCGACTTTCCCTACGGAAACCGATCTCATCTTGATTCTGCAGGCTCAGCAATAGCTCAGAACAGTTCTTTACGAAACCAATCCCAAAAACATCAGAATAAAAAAAGGAAGCACATCAAGCCCCAACCCCTAAACCCAAACGCCCAACTAAACCCTCAAACCCAAAACCCAGCAACCCCGAAACCCCAGGAAGCTCCCCCAAAACCGGTTTCGGGTTTAGGGATCCAAAACCCAAAGCACCCAGAAGCCCCAAGCCACTACAACCCCCAAACCCACAACCTCGAAAACCATTAAACCCAAGCCCCAACTACACCACCAAAACCCAACCGAACCCCCCAAACCTAACCCCGGACCCCATAACCCCTAAACTGGCTTGCTGTTAAGGAACATAAATTAGATTCCATAATATGGGTATAAAGTAACAATAGGGTTTCCTTATTATAGTAACTTGTATTGAATTCCTTAACAGCAACCCAGTAAAGCGCCACACTGATTTAACCAGACACTCTCAAAAAAAGCTGAACTCCAAACCTCAAATCATTACACCAGGTACAACCCTATCTCACACCTAACCGTACTACCCCTACACAGCCCTGTGATTTAGAGCTTAGGGTTTACAACCTTATATGACCCTATAGAACAGCACATAAACCCTATATGGTAAGGTCCATTACTAGGGGACCCCAGAAGGCTCGAATATACCACAGGGCCCCCAAATTGGTTCCCCTAATCTTGGGAAATCCTAAACCCTATGAACACCTATATACTCCCAAGTTCCATTTCATGTTCCGTTGTCTGTTCAAGTTAGACTCTCCATAAGGGGGAGGAATATCCCCAAAACCCTAAACTGTAAACCCTAAGGAGTAGTTGGCATGTTGTTTTCCAGTATCCCTGAGAATAACCCAGATTCCTCTCTGGTTAAACAATATTTTGCTATATTACGGCAGTTAATATTTAGGGGCACCAACATGAAACCTTAATTGTGGAAAGTACCCATATCCTACTGGATTGCTGTTGAGGAAACTAAATAATCATAATATGGGTATCTAGCAAATCATAGGGTTCCCTTGCTATAGTAACTTAAACCCTAACCTCAAATCCCCTAAACCCTAAACCCTAAACCCAAATCCCGTAAACCCCAGACCCTAAACCCTGAACCCTAAACCCTGAACCCTAAACCCAAATCCCCTAAACCCTAAACCCTAAACCCTAAACCCGAAACCCGAAACCCTAAACCCTAAACCAAAATCCCCTCAATCGGGGAGGTTCCGCCTGACCCCGATTCTCCGGA
Source organism: Symbiodinium pilosum (assembly GCA_905231905.1). Classification (NCBI taxonomy): domain Eukaryota; class Dinophyceae; order Suessiales; family Symbiodiniaceae; genus Symbiodinium; species Symbiodinium pilosum. The sequence goes on from CAJNIZ010044028.1 coordinate 47,987, forward strand.
TCTGCCCCAGCTTCCAGCAGCGCTTTGGCCTCTGATTAACGGTTTAGGTTTTAGGGTTATGTGTTATGGATTATGGATTACGAGGTTAGGGTGTAGGCCTTAGGATTAAGGATATGAAAAAAGAGAACCACTATAGTTATACAGGTATATATGGTGCAGTGCTGGCCAGCCCCCCCCCCCTCCCCGCCACCCAATGGTATGGTGTTGGTATAATGTCC
>CAJNIZ010044029.1:2005-52790 GCA_905231905.1 Symbiodinium pilosum
GGAATTTTTAGGGTCCCGGATTTAGTATTTATTATCAGGGGGGGGGGTTTATTAATACGAGGAAGGGATTAATAACCCCTGTAACCCATGTCATAATCCGAATTACCCCCATCACGAACCTATATTAACCTACATGCTTACTAAGTCCCCCTGACCCTCCAAGTAGTGTTTAGGGTTTAGGGTAGGGTTCCTTTTCTTGGATCAACTCTTGGAAGCTGCTAGTACCAGAAATCCCTGAACCCTGATAAGAGTCACTGAAACCCTTTATCATATGCTAGTACTTCTTGTGAGTATTCCTCCAGGTAAGGCTAAACCCTAAGCCCTACCTAGACCCTCCAATGTAGTTCCTTTTTTGGGTTTGGTATGGATTTTAGGTTAGGACTCTTATTAGAATTGCCAACCAGGTACTACATGGGAGGGTCCAGGTAAACCCTATATCCCCAGGCGGCCAACAACTCCTTTCTGATCCTCTATCTGTTCGAGTTTGGCTTGAGGCTCATCGACGCTGTTTGCTTAGGGCTTCGGCATGCATATGAGTAAAGACGGGCGTACACCCAAATGGTAACTGCGTAGAAGGCAATGTAGATTCAAACTCGGTGATAACTGGGTCGCTGGTACCTAACCCATGTCATGGTTTATAGATTTTGCTGGTACCACATCATGATTGCTAGTTGTCTAGCTGCTCTTACTGGAAAAGCTCCTTTGCAGTAATGATCAGGATGGTGTCATTCTGCAGCAACAGAAATATTGTCAACCTGCCCGGCAGGTTTGTCACATATCGTTTTGGAATTTTCCAAGACGCGCTCACCATGCTGGACGCGGGCTGCGGGTACGGGAGAATCACGTGCGCTCATGAGGCAGCAGATGGCAGCAGCGGTGGGCAGACTGTGTCAGAAAAATGCTATGAGAAGTTCATTAAAGAGCCACCCAAGTAATACCTGCAGCTTTCTGTATTCATTCATGCGCCAGTCCTGAGTATGGTCGTCTTGCCAGAAAATCTAGGGTACAGCGTCACATGGGAGATTTAAAGCGACCGCATAGAAGCGCATTTGGGGGTACGCCTGTTTCGAGACACTCAAAGCCCCAAACCCTAAACCCAAATCCCTAAGCCTACATATTCTCGTAAACCTTAAGCCCCAAAGCAGGAGGCTACATATTCTCCTGAGCCCTAATCCCTAAGCCTACATATGCTCCTAAACCTTAGCCCCTAAGCCTACGTATTCCCCTAAGCCCTAAAACTTTCTGGTTTCTTAGTAGGGAATGGAGAATGTAATCCCTATATAACCCCTCTATGATATGTTCACATATTCCCTACCCCGAACTAAAAAACCTTAACCACCAGCAAGTAAAACTCCAGGACTTGATCCTCATCATGCTGGTCTTCGTGGAGGAGTTCGCCTTCACCGGCAACCTGGCAAGGCTGGGGCTTACCTGGAAAATCCCATACTTTAGGGTTTAGGGTTTGGGGTGGAGGGTTTTGGGGGAGGGGACTTGGTAAGTTGGATTTTCCATGGGAAAACTGGCGTTATTGTTGCTTCAGGGCTTTTAGGGGTTGTAAGCATATGTGCTGAGTGTGCCTGATCCTCCAAGTTGTGGTTTAGAGTGGGCTCAGGGAGTAGACCTGAGTCTGGAATGAGGGAGGGTTCTAAAACGATTGGTTGTCCCACCGGACTGACGAGACACAAATGGTAGTTTCCCAAAAGTAGGAGAGGCCAATATGGACCCCAGTATATAATAATCCCTATTAAACGGATCCCCCAAACATGTACCCTAATTTTTGGGGGACCCCCAAATGCGTTAAGCCTTTCGGGTAGAGTAGTACACTAGGTAGGGACACTTGAGTCCTCAACATCGCCAGTTCTCCACTCCCATGGGTCCTTGTGGTTTAGGGTTTTGGGGCGTTGCCTGTAGCTGGCAGTTTCTTGAAATTTCTTGTTCTGGGTCCAAGTTTCCCCAAGAAAGAACCATCTCTTCGGCGGGGTCTTGATTTTAACGCCGCAAACAACTCGACGGTTCTAAATGATGAGATTTCACAAGGGGTCCACCACTTAAGTTTGAGAAACGTTGTTTGTGGGGAGGGGGTTGTTATAAGTCCGCTTGGATGAAAGTCTGCTCAAGTCAGAATCACTTGAATAGTCATCCCCATACACACTCCGCCTTGGGTTTTTCCACGCATCTCGCAAACAACTTGCCTGCCCGATTTTGGGCGTCTTTTGACTTCTTCACCTTTCCTTCATGGCACTCGTTTTTCTGCGGCTCCCCTATACCCCAGACCCCAAACAGTTTGACATCAGGGCGAACAACATGCGAAACTCAGAGAGACTCTGAACTATCCGCCGTCCGGATGTTACCTCTAAAATCCTTTTGGTAGTTTCCATAAAAAAGATTACTCAAAAAAGGTGACCCCAATGTAGACTCCAACATACTGTACTCCCACAAGGACCCTTTACTACCCCAAAGGTGGACGAGCCCTCTCTGCGTGTTTGCATCAGGTCTCTACCGGCTTTTCGCCTCCTCCGATTGCTGAGGCGACTCAAGTGAATCGGGTTCACGGGGTGAGGGTCTAGGCTACAGCAAAAAAGGTTTTCAGGATTGAGTTCAGGAAGTTTCAGGGTTGAGGCACTTCTAGACTTGACATCAAGAGCGGGCGCTTTAGGTTGGAATTGGGCAGTGGATCCTTTTAATGACCTCAGCTAGATTCTTTATACCAGGAAGTACTGTACCCTAGCTCAGGCTCTCGCTAACCTAACTACGATCATCCCTTGTGGTCACTATTAGCTGGGAGGCCTAGCCCAATCACTTCTCAGTCCACCGCTGCCTCTTAAGGTTTAGGATTTAGGTATCTAGACCCGTAAACCCTCAACCCCTAAACCCTATAAATTGCATTTATCCATATACATATACATGTATATTGGTACATATATATTTATATATGTCTATATCCCCTGCATATGCCCTATAAACCCTAGAAAGCTATGGCCCCCCATATCCAAAACAGTTTAAGGCTGGCCCGTGCTGCACGATACGTGGGGGCCGCTTCGCCGCAGCTCCTGGCATTCGTCTCGAATGCGACGAGGACTATGAAAACTTTAGGCGCCTTGGGATGCGCTGCAAGATGTATACAGAAGTCCTAGCTCAGAGTCTTGTCAACCCAGATGGAGCATCCAATGCCCCCCTCATGGTTAGATGGTGCCAGAAACTGGCATGAACATGCCATTGAGGGTTCGGAGCCCTAAAAGTAGAAGACCATATGAGCCCTAGTCTAAACTCCTAGTATGCCCCTTGATAATTTCTATAGTAGTCACCATGTAATCCCTACATAACCCCCTTTAAGGAGTTTAGACTATAGCTTCTATAAAATTCCTCAGCAGCCAGCTGTAATCATCCTGCCAGGTTGGGTGACCCTCTTCTTGTTTGCTTTCCTTTGGAGCACAGCAGCCTGCGCGCCGCCCTGCCGTGCTTCTATCCCACCGGGGATATATTAGTGCTAAAGTCAAAACTCCTTAACGGGGGGCTATATAGGGGGACTACGATATGGGGTTACTAAGGGGGATACTAGGAGTTTAGACTATAGCTGATATGGGATTATATGGGATTTAGATTTTAGGGCTATACAAGGCCTTTATGGGGACATGTAACCACAGCAATGCAGAATCAAATCAAAAAGAACATGAACATGTACCAGTTTATAGGTGCTTACCGGGAGGCTCTCTTGATTTAGTAAGTCTACTTTGTTTATGATAGGGGTTGTTGGGGATAGTATGTAAAGATCCAAAGTCAAAAGATCATCCAAGTAGTTCTCAGATCAGTCAGCTTCAGTTCAGAAATGCTGGTACTGGAAATTCTTAAATTGATGGAACTAACCCTGCCTGAAGTCGTACTGGTATCGGAAGCTTTGATTTATGAGGGGTGGGATTTCAGTCTTAGGGGGGGAGGGAAGGAGTGCTTCCACCATTCCCGCAGTCCCAACCAAGCGTGAGTAGACCCTAAACCTAAACCCAAAGCCCAGAACCAAGCCGAACCCATTGCCAGGCATTACGTCATCGGTCAGTCACCAGTTTGGAATGATACTTACGATCCCTGGCAGGACGCCCTGCTACGTGTCTCATACGGCAGCAGACCATCTGATGCACTCTACGATGTCATCTTCTGCAGTGATCCTCGTCAGGAGTACGAGCCGTTCGAGGCATTTGACAACCGCCAGTACTTCGGAACTGTTGTGCGGACTTTCCTCACTCTCTTTCAGGTGCGCCGGGTTGTAACAGCACTGAAATTTCATTGTCCTGCCATTTGTCTGTGGATGAGAGCGATGCAGCATTTGCACGTTTCAAAGCATCAGGGTTCTGCACAAGTTTGTATATCTCAAAGCCTGACCCCCCAATAAAGCCTGGGAGGTCATCACCAACTCGCAATGGGCCAACCATGTAGCGCGACCCGTCGTCTTCCGGCAACTCTTCCCAGAAGGCTCCCGTGGCTTCCCCAAGCAATCACGGACCCCATGGAAAGCCTCTAAAGAAGGACCGCTGTCTTCACGGGGCACCTTATGCGGTCCCATGACAGGTTGGCAAAGGTGTAGTCACTCCCCCCAAACATGAAGCAAAGTCTTTTCCCGTTGGTGACACTGTTGTAGGGGTAGTTTTAGAAGTAGGGACTGCAAGGTGCTAAATCTTAAGGTATGCCTTTGTGTGCGCATTGGCTTCTTGTGTGGCATCTGGTAGCTGAGGTATCCACCCATTGCTGGATTTCTTGGATTCTTCCTGCTTATCACGACATTTGGTCTGCTGTCTTCAGTGCCTCTGGTTGAAGACCCTGTGACCATGATATAGTCCCCTTAAGTAGATAGAATATGGCTTGGGGTATATTATAATAAGATCCCCATATATCCCATATTCTATCTACTTGAGGGGGGCTATATTCTGAGCTTGAGCAAGTACGGTGAGACGGTAGCATTTTTGCAGAGTCGGTTTGTTGGGTGCGATGGCCTCGCTATCATTGGCAAAAGCTGTTTGCATTGCCCGCAACAATCCACAACAATTTTGATGAACAGTGGAACATTGGCCAGTGGTGGTATACCGCTAGTTATCATCCTCTTTCGGTAGATGTATGCCTAAGGTGGTGGCCAATATCGTGCAGGCTGGATGCTGTGCATCACCATCGGTTGGCGGAGAAAAAACGTTGATTGCAGTTTTAGGATCATATAGGTGTTTCTCAACGTAACTTTGAATGGAGACCACTCGAATTTCAATGTACACCCCCTATATCCTCAGTGCCCCCAATGGCATTGGTTTGAGAAGCTACCTGTGTCCTTCATTCCACCCCAGATTTTACGTGATCCCAGCACCCACCACTGCGTGCAAAGAAGGAAAAATCAGGGCTTGCCTGAGGTGATCACTGTCATCTCTGGTGGTTTTGAATTATGTGGCGGTCCTGGCTACCCAGGGGATCCATATGGTCCAAAGCCCGAACCGTTTGAGCGCAAAACCTTAAACCCTAAGCCCTTAAGCCCGCCAAGCCCTTTGGGATCTTTTGGGTATAGTGGGTCTGCCGGGTTGATGTTTAATTCCAGGGTTACGGGTTTTAGGCTCAAACCCTAAACCCTTGAAACGCAAGTGGCAAAACCCTAAAACCTTGAACCCTAAGCCCTCAAACTCTAAACCCTCGAACCCTAAGCTCTTAAACCTTAAACCCTGAAGCCATAAACCCTCAGCCCTCAAACCCTTCAAAGCTTGAATGTTGGGTAGGACGCCATTGAGACTTCTAGGATCCTCGAGGCTTCAACCCGAGAGGCAGGTGGCAGTTGCTGTAAAAGGGTAACGGTTCCTTTTAAGGGGCTGATAGGGTTTTAGGGTTATAAAGGTGTATATATAGGAATATTTGGAGTTAAGGGTTCGTTGATTCAGGAGGGTTTGGGGTAGAGGGTTTAGGGTTTAGGGACAGGGATATAAAGGGGTGTGTAGGAATATCTGGACTTAGGAGTTCCTTGAAACGGGATAGCCTAGGGGCCTCAATTGTTATCTATGTTATGGTCCTGGATTCCTTGGATGATTAGAGGGCACCTCAAATAGACCTCAATCATGATGTTGGCAATGAAGGCCTCGCGGTTTAGGGTTTAGGGTAAAGGGTTTAGGGTTTACTGCAGGGAGACGTAGGTGTGTAGAATGTAGAGAGTGAGAGTTTTGCGTTGCAGGTTCCCGCTTCCCAGTATCAGGGGTCCTTTCTTGTGAGCCCCTCTAGACTCCTAGGCTCGTAGGCCTAAATCCTAAACCACCAAAAAAAACAAGACAACTAAACTCTGATTTCTTCATTTTGGGATAAGAGGGAGACCTCTTTTTCTTAATGATACTCCAAAGCAGAACGGAATTTGTACATATGCCTGGAAACAGGGTTTTCCCAACACTCCTTTGGGCGTGGAGGGGGGGCATGATCTCACAAAGGCGTATATCATAGAGTCGCATCGCAAGATAAATTGACCAGAGATTCTTACAAGCAGATCCTACAAAATCACGAAGAGGGATTCTCGCAATCCCTCGACAATCTGTGTGCTTCCTTGCAGTCCCCAAGGGCGCCATCACTTCGAGAATCCCGCAACCCGAAACTGCTGGGTCTATGGGTCCTTGTGTTGTCCGCTGCATGTTGCGCAGACAGGTTGATAGAGCATTTGGATTCTGAAGCATGCGCGAGCCAGTCCAAGCACGCTCTCTGGGCATTTGCTTCGGCTAGTTGTTTAGTCCACGAGCTGCTATGACCGAACTTCAATCCTTTGACCTGGATGCCCTGAAACAGATTTTCTTTGGCCATTTTCCTTGTACCACTGTCACTGGTAAAGTCCTATCCCTGCAATCCCGATAGTTTGAATTGGCTGTGCGCGACTGCGCGACAGGGAGAGGAAAGCACTCTACAACCCGAACCGTATCCTATACCCTGATGTATTCTCCCCACAAAAGAAAACAGTCGCGCGAGGTTGAGCGCGAGAACAGGCAGCAGATGGGCATGCGTGCCCGGTTGCTGCTGCGGCTGATGGATGATGCCGCCTGCTGCATTTTGCAAGTTTCCAAACATTGGTGGCCTCGGATTTCACTGGGTGATAAGGGTTGATATAGAAATTTACACAGATAGGTGGGGCTTAGAGGTTCCAACAGTTTGGGGTCCCTCTGTGGGTGTCCTGTAATGAAGATCAAACCAGTTTGTAGCATGCAAGGGGGATCTGAACTTTTGGAAACAACCATCTTGGTCTGAGGCAAAAGCAAAATTACCAAGAGTGCCCGTGGTTTAGGATTTAGCTCATAATGAAGAAGCAGCTACCCAAGTCATAATCTACCGGTCTTCAAGGTGTATGTGTTAAGGTGGCCCCCATACTCACTACTAGTGACCACGCAGGATACTGGTAACCGTATTTGGGTCCGTCCCAGTGGACGAACGTCTGAGGGAATAAGGGAAACTCTTATAGAGGGTCATATAGGGACTGCTGTAGGGCTCCATTTTCTGTTTCCCTTCCCAGGTACTCGTAGCTAGCATATGTGCATATCTGTGTATTGTCAGCTTTGTGGATTTCATTGTTGTTTGCCCCTGCTATGACTTGATCCCGTCTGCTGCTACTCAGTCCCAGGATTGCCATTCTTCATGATGTGTCGCTGCTCTCAGGGCTTAAAGAAGACTCCCCCCATCCCCCGCTGTCTGAAAATCACCCCCCCCATATACAGCGCGAGTATAGACTAGGGGAATATTCATGATTGGGGGAGTTAGGGGTTCATTAGGGCAGGGAGGTGTTCAGGCGCTTCAGGTTTGATACCTTTCTTGCATGCCGAGCTTAAGAGAGAGTAGCCAGGTGAAAAGATGATGTGCCCTCACCCCTAAAGCAGTAAGAGATTGTATATATGGGAATATGTAGTCAGGGAAGACTGGAGAGTCAAATGAGCAGTCGTGCTTTGCTGGTGGGGAAGAGGGTGGCCCGACCCCTGTAAGCTGTTTCTCAAACAGGCGCCCCATTTGCTATAGCCAGCACGGCACTCGCATTTTCACAGGTCGCCTCCCACACACGTATGTAATCCCATAGTCCTGATAAAACCCTATATATGGTCCCCCTTAAGTAGATAGAATGTGGCTTTGAGTATATAATAATATGATCCCCATATACCCAATATTCTATCTACTTAAGGGGGACTATAACCCTATATAGCCATTAGGTTCCAAAACCCTAAACCCAGGAATTAGCCTTGGTGATCTCATGGCATCTTGTACTAGCCGCACCCTAACACCCCCAACCCAAATAAGATCCAACTACGGCCGCGTAGTTATATTAGGGGTTGTTTAGTTGTTTAGGGCTCAATTTAGGCCTTATATAAGCTGAAGTCTAAAATCCAAGTATCCTCCTGAATAACCCGTGTAATGGTCCCCCATATAACCCCTTTGAGGAGACTATAGCTCATATGGAGGTGGCGGGTGCTAGGGCCAGCAGGGTCCTGTGATAAGGATGGTGACGGTCAGCTGGATGAGCGCGAGATTGAATCAGCTCTGAAGAACGAGGCCGGCAACAACCTATTGGTATTTCAGGGGGAGTGGCGGGGGGAGGGGGTTGAATATAGGTGCCATTATAAAGGTAGCTTTGGGAATATAGCGGGATCCACTCCCTCACTCGCCTTCAAGCACAAGTACGTCCAGGGCGTTGATGTGGTTTGTGTGGGGATATTACTAGTAACCTTCACAATGGAGAATCCAATAGAAAAGAAGATTGAATCATATGGTAGTTTTCATAGAGTTTGCATAAAAAGGGGCCCAAATAGACTCCAATCGACTAAATCCTTAGTATGGGGGGTTATGCAGGGATTGCATGGGGAGGACGACTTATAGGGCAAAGCCTTAGGGACTGTAAGGTCGAGAATCAGGATTCTTCTCAGGTGTCGGAGCCAAGATGTAGGATTTAGGGTTTAGAGTTGAGCGCTTCTTGCCTCGCAGCGACGATTTAAATGGCGCCCCTGCGCACCCAGGAGTGTGGGGGGGGAGTCATGTCTTGCGAAGGCACATCCCATATGAAAACTCCAGCAACCAGAATTGGTTTGTTGGTTTACTCTTTCCACCCTTGCTTACACAGGCATCCACCCTTTGCGAGGATGTGAGCGCTGGATGCCAGACTCTTTGCCCAGGCAGGCCCAAACCCTCCCAGTCCCGGGGCCCTGAGACGGATCTGGGATGTGGGAGACGGGGAGGCTGTTGGAAGTGCTCGGAGGCCCTGGGAGCGGGCGGGCCGGTCATAGGTGCAGCTCAGTTTGGGGTTTAGGGATCGGTGTTTCATTCATAGTGCTTCGCAGACGTTATGTCCTGGTATGAGATTGAGAATGACCATTCCTTGGGGGGGGGCGGGGTGGGGTGTTGCAGGATTTCATCATCAGGGGTAGTGGTATGACTTCACGAGCTGGATTGACATGCCGCCGCTTGGTGTATACGCACGGTTAGTTGACTCCACATGCACCCGGCAGGAAGGGCGCCGCAGAGCCACTATCTAGTTTTTTGGGGATAGTACCTCAGTAATGGAGAATTAATGGGGAAAGAAAATGGGTAGCAAAGCCCTCAACCCCTACCCCTATGGCCCTCAGACTAGGCCTTTGTGCCATGCAAGTGCTAAAGAAGTGCAACGACAGCAGGCTCCATCTTACCTAGCTGCTAAATTAAAGGCCCCAAGCCCCCACCCTGGCCGCTACTGTAGCTCTTGAGTTTACAAATGCAATCACCTGTAAGGTCCCAACCAACAGCTCCTACCGGCCCCAGCTTCGTGGGTCCTATCTGTGGGCCCTTAATTGGGTTTGTAGGATTTCGCCCATAGCTGCGAATTGATGAACCGCGCGTAAGGAATTTCGTGCGACGCTGCAAGATCTCGAAGTTCCCCTCATGGACGCGGAGAGCCTGCCTGTCCTGCTTATCTGGTTTAAAGGGTATATATTGGGGTTAAAATGGGATAATGGAAAAGAAAATGGAAACTATTTAGGGTTTAGGGTTTAGGGATTAGGGTTTAGGGTTATAGGATATGAGTAGTATTTTATTTGGGTGTTAGGACTCCATGGTGACGTGGTCGGTATTACACGTGTTCGTTGTACTGAACACCTGAATATGTTAAGGCAAATCTTTCAAACCTCTAAAGGCCCTTTAGTAGTTTGATCTACTGCGACTGCAACCATTTGAAAGACGTTACCTGCCTCGACTGCCACATGACAACTAGAAGAAGAGCAGCAGCAACAACTATCACATTTGTCATGACTGGCACATCTCCAGTAACAATAATAAAAATAACATGGAATAAATATTGTAAACAAAAATACTAGTAATATTCAATTCTGTCTTCACGAAACCCGTGGTCCGAGCGTTAAACTTTCAGCCAGATACGAGCCATATGCCCTGAAGACCAAGCCCTATGCCCGGCAAGGTTGGGTAGCGCCTGATCCTGTGCTGCTTCCATTCAGCTTTGCATGGTGTACTCTTGTACCGTTTACCTTACTGGTGCTTAGTAGGGAATAGGCGAGTAGAATCCCTATTATACAATATATTCCCTTATTCCCTACTAACCCCAGTAAGGTACATGTTTGGGTGGAACTGGAGCTCCTCCTGCCAGTCACAATGGTTAGAGCGATGCATGGGGTGGCTTTCTTCTAGGCTGACATCTGAAGGATGTTATACTAGGCAACTATAGTCCCCTTTAAGTAGATAGAATATGGGGTATATGGGGGTCATATTATAATATATCCAAAGCCATATTCTATCTACTTAAGGGGGGCTATAAGAGTTCAGGTGTCTTTTGAGATGAGACGTCTTCATTCTTCATCTTGCAACTTTCCCATCGATCACCTGGCATGTGTGTCATTCTTGGACTTGTTCGAAACCCTGAACCTGAGAAGCATGAAGGGACCAACAGAACCCCATCAGCCACATGATGTTCTCTGGGGTCTCCAAATCTGAGAGGCTCCTTGTTGACTACATGATGGCTCATAGTACGTGAAACTTGTGGGCGCACAGAATGAATTGGCACCCTGTCAGATATCAGTTTTTACGTAGCAGAAAGCTGAAGGATTAAACCATAAGCCCTATAAACACTAAACCGTAAGCCTTAAATCTCAAACCACAAAACCCTAAACCCTAAACCCTAAATCCAAAATCTATAAATCCTGAGAACCCAAAGTTGTCTGCGCCAGGCATGATGCGCCTCTTCGATAAAGACGGAAAAGGCAGCGTGACCTTTGACTTCTTGGTGAAAGGCTTGGTCAGCATGTGCCTTACCTTAAATGATGGGTTGCTACTATCATTATAATTAGTACTACTGTTTCTAATACGATTATTACTACTACTATTATTGCTACTATTTTTCACTCTTCTTACTACCATTTCGTTCCTTCTCCTAGGGGCGTTACAGACGCATGTGTTGCTTGAACCTAGGTTCATCTTACGATCTTACACGTTTGTTTAGATCTTTTGTTTAGTGCAGCCTCACTACATAGAACTTAAATTTTTGCAGCGTTCCGAGGAAAATCAACCTATGCGGTGCATCACAGACATACAAGCTTTTCACCCCACACCCTACAAACCCTAAAGTTGTGCTTTTGAGCCCCTTAATTAAGCTACCGACGTGACTGGGTTTGGGGCTTCGTCTTCAGAGGTATCTAGGGCCCCCAACTTTTGAGAGGTACTCTTTGTTGAAAGTCTTGTTTGTGTTTATAAAGCTGCGGCTTTGGACTCTAAGCCAACATCCTAAAGTAAACCTCAACCGCGACTCAGGCTGGATGACATCCACGATAAGGACACGGGCGGGTGGTGTGTAGCCCTAGAAGCCCACTTACCTACATATTGGGTTCCTGTCCTTAAGACCCTATATAAGTATATACTATCTGTAACCCAAGGACCTACTATATGGGTACCTGGGCTTCTAGGGTAGGGTTTGCGGTTGGAAGTGCTTTTCTTCAGGGAAGTTTTGGAGGGACCTTTCGCAAGGGATCCTTGGCTCCATCATACATGTACATACATAAATATGTGTATGTATGTATGTATGTATGTCTGTCTGTATGTATGTAGGTAGGTAGGTAGGTATGTATGTATGTGTGGCAGTTTCCGAAAAAAAGGGGAAGACCCCAAAATACTATCTATAACCCCTCTTATAGGTACACCCCGAAAAGGTATCACTAATTATGGGAAAATCCATATATACATATATGTATACATATCCCTGGGTCTTTAAGCAAGTTCTTTCGACTTGAGCGATTTTGCAGCCTCAGGATTGTATACCTTCAGGCTGCTGTCAGCTTCCAAAAATGGGGAAACCTACATTACACCCCAATATACTACAACCGTCTATCACGCATTTTTTGGGTGTGGGTTTTCAAAAAGGGGAACCCTGACTTTGGAAACTTCTATATACACTTGTTAGGGTTCAGGGTGAGCCCTCCCATCCAGCATTGATCAGCCCTGACAAATGTCGAGTCTTTCCCATGTTATCCTTAACCTGTTGGGACATGTTTTTCAGATGAGGGCTTGAGGCTATGGCAAGTATGATACCTGGTTGTCAAGAAGTAGGTACAGGTATTTCTGAAAATCCACAACCCTAGCCCTAAACCCTAAATCCTTGGCCCGAACCCTAAACCCTACACACTCTAGAATTCCCAAACAACCTGCCGTAGGATTGGACTTGTCTGGCCCTATGGAGCGAAGGTCTTCACATCCGCGCAGATGTGGTGGAGAGAAAGTGGGGATGCTTAGGGTTCAGGGTTTAGGGGTTCAGGGTTTAGGGGTTTGAGGGTTTAGGGGTTTTAGGGGTTTGGGGCTTTGGGGGTTTGGGGTTTAGGGGTTCAGGGTTTAGGGTTTAGGGGTTTAGGGCTTTTTTGGACGCAAGAGTCCAGATGCAAAAAAGGGCTTTTTTGGGTTTAGGGGTTCACGGCTTTAGGGTTTAGGGGTTTAGGATTTAGGGTAGTGTAGGGTCTGTTAGCTTACATACGCGCATCTAGGTGTACATTTTTGCTTAGCTATGTATATATATATATACACACATGCATCTGTAGCCCTTACAATAAGTGGGGAGTCGAGGAATCAAATGTAGTTTAGGGTTGAGAACTTAAGTAGAGGTTCCCTACTAACCAGTAAGTATGAAGTGCGGGTGTTCCAGCCAATTGAGGGTCCCTTGGTGAGTGTTCTGGGTGTCACATAGTGAGAAGTCTACAGGTTATATAGGGATATGTGCGAGGTTCGAAAGGATTCCTCAAGTTATGGACCGCTTTAAGGGGAGTCCATGTAATAAGGTCTACAGTATATTGGGGTCTATTTGGGGGCCCTAAACCCTAATAAAGCCTATTTGCGCAAACCCCTGTTCAGGGCTTAGTGTAAGTACAGGTCCTTCTTACATCCAGGTTCCTCTCATCTTGTATCCTATATTGGGAGCCAGAAGGGTCAAGGTGTTAGGGTTATGCCCAAATCTGAATGTAGTACTTTGATGTAGGCGAACTCAATCATGCGCCAAATGCGCATAGTGGTGTAAAAGCCCTGCACAATCTTCCTGTAGCACGTATAGACCCTATGCTGGAAGAACCCTAAACCCTGTAAGCATAAACTGCAATATGGCCCTTAACCCTTCGGGCCCTCATGGATCCTGTATATAGTTTATAAAGCCCTGTAGTTGGGACCTTGTAATTTATGCGAACTCCCAGGTGCGAGCTACTGTTGCAAGGAGTCCTTCGATTGCGTGGCCTGTTGGAGCCCTTGATCAACTGCAAGTGAAATTGGGTGCACTGTTGTAATTAGGCATTAGTGTTTAAGGTTTAGCGCTGGGGTTTCAAAGTGCAAGGTTCAGGGGTCTGGGTTTATGGTCTTTGGGGATCTAGGTTTAGGGCTAAGCGCTTTCACCTAGACAAAATGTACTGTCTAAGTTCTGCTTGTCCTGACGCGCAAAGGTTTGCAGGTGTTGTTGCGTATGTTAGCCCGAGAAGCAAGAGTATGATAGCGTCAGTCCGACAATCTTGACCCCTAAACCCTAAACTGCGCTACTTCCATCCCAAGCCTCATTGCTGCCCGGGCTGGAAGTACGGGCCGTGACAGACCCAAAACCTTAGGTGGACACCCAGCCAGGAATAGGGACTATAAGGGAGAATGGTAAATATATTGGGATCCTCCTATATTCCGATTATATCACTATTACCTGGTGGGGGGTCCACCGAACCTAGGCCCTAAGCCTAAACTCTATTGTAAACCCTCAGCCTAACCCTAAACCCTAAACCCTAAACCCTAAACTCTAACCCTAAACCCTAAGCCAGGAATATTGCTTGATGAGTCTGCAGCAGTTCATGGATAGCTTAGAGGCGACCACCCGACATTACCGGGCACTGCGCTACTGGGTTGCTGTTAGTGGTTTACGTTTAGGGTTCAGGTTTAGGGTTTAGGTTTAGGGTTCAGGTTTGGGGTTTAGGGTTTGGGGTTTCATGAGCTGAAGTAAACCCTAAACCCTAAACCCTAAACCCATGAAGTTCCTGTAGTAGGGAAAGCCTATTATATAGTATGCTCATATTATGGTAACCTAAATCCGAAGCATCCCCAAGCTCTATTAGCCCCAAGCCCTATATACCCATATGAGCCATGGCCTAAACTCCTTAAAGGGGATTATATAGGGAGTAGTATAGGGGTTAGTAAGGGAGATACTAGGAGTTTAGACCATGGTACATATACCCATAGTATGGTAACTTATTAAGTTCCTTAAAAGCAACCCAGGCTATGTCCGTTCTGCTCCGCCACCCATTGCCGCGTCCATCTATGAGGTCTTAAACATCAAGGCGGCCAGTTCAAGGTTTAGGGTTTAGGGCTTAGTGCTAAGGGTTTCAAGCTGGAGTTTTGGGCATAAGGGGAGAATCAAATGGAAAAGAACATGGACAATGAAATGGAACTGAGACTAGCTTAGTAATTTAGTTTAGCGGGAAGGGTTTCAAGTTGGAATGCTGCTATGAGGTTATCCAGCTGTCCATTTGGGATGTTGTAAGCCATGAGTTTTCATCCAGTCCCTTAACCTCAACCCAGGTGATGGATGAGGCGCCGATAGATGAAGCTGAAGCTTTCATTGGCTTCGCTCGGCGCTACATGGGCCCCAGTGATCGATTGGCTCCCCTGCCTGAACCCGCGCCGGACGTCCCGTTCCCGAATGTTGGCAAAACGCTGACAAACCATAAGGCTGTTCTTCCCCCAGCGCCTTGCAAGCCAGCTTTGTACAGAGCGAGATATCTCCAAGAGCAGGCTGCCACTGATGCCTACAATGCACGATACGACGTGAACGGCACGATGGGCGCTGAATCAGCCGAGTTCGCGAAGCTGAAGCAGGCTTTGCATGTTGACCCTGAGCTTCTGGAATGAGCGCCTCTGCTAAGCCTCTCTGGGAGTAGGCTGCCATATGAGCGGCCTCAAAGGTCCAAAGGATGACCTCCCGTCTCAAGAACTTTGGGTCATGGCAGAAGCACAAAGACTGACAAAGGCTGGCTGTCCGCTGTTTCCTTGTCAGCCTGGCAGCATATCAGAGCGTGTTCATGGAGTTGGCCATCCGTCCGTGTGGGGAGGCTGCGTGCAGAAAGCAAGAAGATGTAAGAAATCAGGACCAACTAAGCGCCTAAACCATCCTAAACCCCAAACTCCATAAAGGTACCCCTAATTTTGGGAGACCCCTAGACCCTAAACCATATATTATATCTCTTTATAACCCCTTTTTGCGGTAACCAGAAGTTGCTGAACTTGGTCCTTTATCAAATCTTTTCCTCCGCGCACACCTACGGTTCTCTCACAGCTGTAAAAGTAAGCCTTTCCCCTTATAAGATGACTATTCGATAGTCTTGTGGAAGCCGCCTCAATTGGGTAGATCCTTTACACTGGGAGCTTTTGGGTGTTCTCAAGTTTGGGGGAAGGGATTGTTAGAGGACGGCTCTTGTGAAAGGAGCTCTGCTGGTCATTCCCGTGGCTCGCACCTCAGCTTGGCCGACTGGTGTTTCAGGGAGAGGTCGGGGGAGTGGCTACCTACATGCGATCTGGGAAGGTAGTCGCAACATGACTACCCTAAACCCCTAAATCCTATAAGCCTTCCACCACTGCCCCTAAAACACCAGCAAGTTGGGGATGTCTGTACAAAATATGGGCTGTTTTTTGGGTTGGATTCCCAGAAACCCCTCAGCTTGAACTCTAGGACTCTAGGAATCATACTTAGATTTGGGCCTTTAGTCATACCTACATGCAGGTTTCCGAAAATTAGAGGTCCTTTTTGGGGGGTCCCTACACTATGGATTATACATCCTAACAGCCTCAGTTGTAAGGAGTTGCTACGCCCATCAACCTCCAAGTGAGTGCTACAGGCAAATGGTTTGGCAGCCGCGTTCGGATGGCGAATTGCGCCACAACCTTGGGTTTAGGGTTATGTGACGACAGAAGAAGAGCAGAGTAGCAATCAGGATGAAAAGGGGGGGTATAGTGAAAGAGGTGGGGATTTAAGAACTTTATTAGTGAGGTTTAATCGGGTTCTAGTAACCGCAACCCCACATTTCGGACACTATGATGATCATAGGATAGACATAAGGCCCCATTAGAGGAAGGCTACAACAGACTGATCTCAGAGCTGCCATGCACGGCAGTCAGAATGCCAGAGAGGCAGGAGAAAGAATGACGACCACTGAATATTCTTGAAAAATACGATCGGTAATACCAGGACCCATATGAGATATAGTCTAAACTCCTTAAAGGGGGTTATATAGGGGATTTTATAGGGGACTACTATGGGGGTTATTAGGGGGCATACTTGGAGTTTAGGCTATGGCACATACTAGTACAACCTGCACATCAACACCAACATAACATTAACGTAAGCTTCACACGCGTCCAGAAAGTCATGTTATCAATAGCGGTGGCATGTGGACCGGATTTAGAGTTCAGGGGTCGTAGTCCCCCTTAAGCGGATAGATTATGGCTTTGGGTATATTATACTAAGATCCCCATATACCCCATATTCTATCTACTTAAGGAGGACTTCTAGCTTCTAGGGAAAGCCTGGAAAACCCTCGCCTGGCTTAGGGAAAGTTACCGTTGTTGCCACTTTGTTTGTGCTGATTGTGACTGTTATAGAGGTTTGCTACTGGGTGGTGGCCTCATCCAAGTAATTCCATCATTGCCCTGCAGTAAGCACCAGACCTTGGGTCGTTCCCCTTTACAATAGCTGCAATAATTGTCTCTCAAAGGATCTTATTAAGGGGCTGCTATAGCTCCTAGTACCCATTATGGTAGCTGTTGCCCCAAATCCTGCTTTTTTGTAGTTCTCTTGCTGTTAGGTCACTCCCCCTTAAAGTAACAGCTACCCTAAGAGGAGGTATAATGGCCATTGATGAAAGCCCTTCAGGGGCAGTTGAAGTGACAAGGGACTTGGAGTCAGTTCCCCACCAAGGAATGGGTACCGCAGAGGGTTATTGTAGGTATAGCAAGGCCCAATTAACTCCATATTCAGGGGCTATTACTGTAGCGGGGATGGACCCAACAGGGACTTACCAGATATTTTCCCTATCGCCATTATCATTGTCATTGCCAGGCCATTCTGATGGCAATTTGTGCAAGAGGGGGGCCCCGAAAAAGACACCACTATGATCCTGTCGGGACTCCCAAAAGTATACCGCTAATTCTGGGAAACTTTAAACCCTGTACATTCTTATATACCCCTATATACGCCTTATGTCCCCCTTTAAAAGTACCCTCAATTAGGGGGAACTACCTTGCTTTATAGTTATCTGCGGGACTTTGCCGTCAGAAGCCTCAGGTACCAAAGCATTGGCGCCGCCAGCCACGAGCCTGGCTATATGAGCTACAGTCTAAACTCCTTAAGGGGGGTGATATAGGGTTTGGGGTTTAGGGTTGAGGGTTCGCACCAAAAATTTGCAGAATAATTGCCTTTTTTGGCTATATTCAGGGTTTTGGGTTATTGTTTTATTTACTTTTGCGGACCAGGTAGCCTAAACTCCTCAAAGGGGGTGATACAGGGGATTAGGGTTTAGGATTTAGGGTCTACATTCCTTAAAGGCGGATATAAGGAAGTATCGTAGGGGATAGGGGTTCTAAATTGGATACTAGGAGTTTGGACTATAGCTTATTTGTCAGTATTTTGGGTTTAGCTTGGGCCTTTCCGAGGGCTTTCGGGTTATGGGATTGTTTAGGGGTGTAAGTGGGTAAGTAGGGTATACATGTGCTTTTGGGTTTATAAGGTGTACAGTACGTTTCTGGCTTGAGGCCTAGAAAGGGCTCAAGGTTTCAGGTCTATTTTGAGCTGCGAAGCAGCCATCCTCGAGGTGTGAGGATTTAGGGTTTAGGATTTAGGGGTTTAGGGTTTAAGGTTTAGGGCTGACATCAGCCTCAGTCGAGGTTCTAAAGGGGATGACTTACCTTCAGGAGGGCATGTGGCAGTTTCCAGAAAGCCCAAAATACGAACGTCTCTTTTATGGGGATCCCAACAGGGGACCATACAGTAGTTTTCCATGTTCTTTTCCATTTTCCCTGTATGACCCCTATATATTCCCTATCGAAATGTAGTTGTTTCCATGTTCCTTTTCCATTATCCCAGAACAAAACCTAATTTCCGGAAACCCCATCTGTTTTCTGCAAGCCTAGGCACCGCTGGCACGAAGGCTTTGCATGTCTAAGCCTAGAAGGGAAAATTTCCGAGTTTGCTCACCAGATACTTGAAACCTGGAAGCTGATTGCGCACAATGCCCAAAAAATCGCCAAACCCTGAATCCCGAAAGCCCAAATCCCTAAACCAAGAATCATCCTCAACGCTAAACCCTGCCAACCTGCTGAGGCCTTGGATTTGTTGGTCTTTGGCAGGTCTTAGCAGCAGAAGAGCCTAGGAGGTGCCAGCTTTCTCTAGCGATACGGTAGATGTTGGGTACTGCCTCCACTCTGTAACAGTTGGATAACATTTCGAATATATGAGAGAGAGAGAGCCTTGAATTTGACCCCTAATATAGACGGTTACAGGGCGGGAGCAGTACCCAAGGTAGATGGAGGAAATCTTGCACTTGGAGGCTCCCTTGACTGTCTAAGTCACACGGGCTAGGGGGTTTATTTGATGGCTTCCTAAGGATGTAGGTAGACATACCAAACGAGAAGATCATCCAAGCACACCTTATGGCCCAACATAATACGTCGTACCGCATCCCAAGATATGAAGCTTATATATGGTGGTGTCATGGTTTCTCCATCCACCATAGCACGTGGGAATTTCTCAGGATATCTCCTGACTTATCCCTAGTAGTATAAATGCGCCATCGTTCAGCGTTCTCAGTCCCACCCCTTCCCGCCCTCATGGTATGGTATGGTCCCCATCTGGGGATTAGCCCTATCTAGAATCCCCCCAAGAACCATGAACTCTCCGTGAAACCTCTCTAAGCCCTTTTCAAAGCTGCTATAGACCCAGACCGCAGGTCCACACAGGGGTACCTCCAAAGGTCCCCAATAAAACTATAAAACCGGTATAAACCTCCAGAAGATTCTCTAATCTTTCATAAACCGTCTATCTACGAACCCCTCACTAAATTTGCCTGCTATAAAGTTCATGAAACCTATATAAACCCGCCACAACCCCTCTATCTCTACAGGCCCTGTATAGAACTCTATCAAGCCTGCTATGAATTAATGAATCCTCTACAAACCCTTAAACCAAAAACCGCTCTATAAACAAACACTATAAGCCTCTATAAGCCTAATCCAAACTTCTACATTTGGCGGTGTAGGTTAAACATATGCTCTATCATGGACCATTGGGCGGGGGAGGGGTGGACCATGAATGCTGTTGCACATACTGTCAGCAACCCGGTGACGAAACTGAAATTTGGCATCCACCTGTATGGGTCCGTGGTTTGTGCACAAAATTGCCGGATTCCCTTCTGGTGTTATTGCAAGGAGGACTCACGGTACCATGGGTATGAGTAATGAATCCAAACACGACATGAGTGGCACCAGGAGATAGGGGGAGCATGTGGGGTGCTAGGTGTTTTGTTGGGCAGGTGAGGCTTGCTTGGGGAAGGCATGGAAAGGGAAGGCAGCCACGGGTGGGCGTGGGGTCACCAGTTTTTTTTTGAAGTGTGCTCAGGTCAGCTCATGTGCCCTAGACCCTAGGTATAGAAGCAGTTGGATTATGGCTGATTTGCACTGTTCCTTCATTCGCGATGCTCCTGATTAGTCTTTTCATAGGGACCCAGGGAGCCATATTTTTCAAGGTATGCATTTTGTCTCGGGAAATTACAGTCTTGCTGAGCGGTCTAGCCTGATGATTCTGCTCCTGGTGCAGCTACGCATTGCTGCCCTTCGTCATGCACATGGCAATACCCAAACGAAATGCGCTGCGCAGCCTTTAGCATTTAATCAAGTATGCCAATGTGTTTGAGCCGGGTGCCTCTTGCCCCTGCGTCGGGATATTGTCAGGGGAGCATGGAAGGAGCACTTACCAGCGCATGTGTGCAGCTGTGTGAGACGGATCCTGTTGCAGCCAGAAGTGCCTGCAAAGTACTGCTGGCCATGGGGTCCCAACCATTGCAAGAAGCACCTTCACGCTTTGACCAGATACTGGCCCCTGTTCTCGCAAGGCTTTCTGAGCGGCCTCTGCCATGCCTGGGCTTGATGGAAGATGTGTTGAAGCTCCTCTTGGTATTGCTGGAAGGCGGGGATCCCGCAGTGCTCCCGACAAGCAAGCTGCAGCGCGTGTTTCCTCTAGTCTGTGAACGCCTCATGGGACTGCTAGAAGAACTGCGAGGCAAAACCTCCACAAGGTCAGGCGCCCAAGCTGAGGAGATGACCCTGCAAATCCTGCAGTCAGCTCAAGTCCTCATCGTCAGGTGGTGTTTGGATTCTTTTTGAATCGCTTTGCTGTTTGCTTAAAGGACCCCGAGGAACTGTCTTGAAATGTGCTTTAGTTGACATCCCTTTTCTTTGCAGAGGGGTTGCCAAGGCTTGTTTACAAGGCTCCAAGAACAACAAAGGTACGTTCCGAGCACAGAGAGTGAGGTGACACGCATGCAATTTGGATATTTGGCGCACCTGGCGATTCAGCTGCTCAACTCCGGAACTACATCGAAGAGCGCGCCGCGTGACCAGTCAATCGCCAGCATTTTGGTTCTGAAAGCCATGGCAGAGATCCAAGCTGCAGCAAATGTACTGGCCACTTTCTATCCTGGCGTGTGCACTGCGCTGGTGAAGCTTCTGTTGCAGGCAGGCAAGGAGTTCAAAGTGGCCTTCAAGATTGTGGTCGTCAGCTGTGGATGCTTGGGAGCTTGGATGCGAGCGGTATTGGGTAACGACGTGAACGCGGATCTGCTCGGTGAGGTGAAGATTCGCCCGCCTCTGACTCTGGAGGAATTGTTTCTCCAGCACAACAATCCCCAAAAAGGTCCCGACATGACAGTCGCTTCCGGAACAAAACAGGCTGCGGGTCAGAGCCCTGGCTCGCGTGGAGTCCTGCCTGCGCTACACCGAGACTCTGCTTGGCTGCGTGAGACGGGACGTCAAAGTTCGGACGCACTTGTGGCAGTTCTGCGTCAAGCAGAGACTGCCGCAGAAACCCTTTGGGCAGAAAAGGCATCGGTGCGGCAGGCCTTTCTCGATCTGTGCATCAGCGTCCTCAGGCACTGTGATCGGAGTGTTACTGGCGAGGCTGTTGAAGCTTGCTTTGAAGTTGTGCTGGCTGGCCTATCAGATGAATCGCCGGATGCGAAGCGTGCAGCTACCACGTTCATGTGCGACCTGCTGGCTGATAAGTATATGGGTGAGCAGTCTGCAAACATGCGAGGTCGCATACTAGAGTGGTTGGTGAAGCTTACCAAAGATCTCCAAGCGACGTCTTCCAAAGTTGAAGGAGCAAGACACGTACCAAAGCCGCTGGCCAGATTGGAAGGTCTCCTGGCTTTTATTGAGAGCCTGCCACGAAGCCACAGCGAGCAGCTTTCTTGGCAGACCATTCCGCCGACGAGCGTTGGTCAGCTGTTGGAGCCAGTGCTGCAGTCTTCACAGCTTGAAGCCTCTGGCTTGCAGAATCTGCTTAGCGACGAGAGGAGCCTCACTTCTGTCCCTGGCAGTTCTGTAAGCCATGCAGAGAGCTTGGTGAAGCTCTTTCCATACGAGCTAGAGGACACATACCAAAGCGGCGAGGAAGCTGGGGCTGACATTGCCGCATCCTGCAGACACCCTGAGGAAAGTAATCAAGTACAATCCTGGCTCTTAAGATCCTTGAAGCTGACGGGTGGCGACATCAGTCTGGCACGTCATCTTCAAAGAGTTCTTGGAAGATTAGGAAGCGCTGCTGGCTTCGAAGCCATGATGACCGCAATCTTCGAAGATGAGCAATGCGCCTGGCAACAGCAGATTAGTGTGGAAGAACCATTTCCCTTATCTCCGCCGGACCCAAGCGAATCGGTGCGCCTTGGTGGCGTCTCCCTTCAAAGGCGCAGTGCGGCCATGTTCGCACTGGCTGCGTTTCTTGAGCAAGGCGGAACGGATGCTGAGATGCACTTCCCAGCGCTTCCACCGTGGTTGGCTTTGCAATGTTTATCTCTGGGGCTTGCTGGCAGAGGCGGGCGTTTCCCAAACTTGATTTTAAAACATGTTTTGCGCTCCTTTTGTTCTTGAATTTGTAGCCTTACGCCCAAATCAAACCAAGGCAAAATCCCACTTCCTAAACCTCAAGCCTCTCCCTATGGCGTATTTAGAAAACCTCGCAGGTTCTTCTGGAGGGGCCAGCCCAGAGACAAGGTGTCTGGGCTGCACGTTGCGCTGCTTTGAGGGACTCCGGGGTGAGGGTTTAGGTGAGGTACTTGCGATGTAGCACATGTAAATGAACATGCTGTAATAGGCCTGCGGCAAGCTGTGCAAGTATTCCCGCAAGACACCTGGTAGTCCCTGAGTCGTGTGTTGGGTGAAGAGTGTGCCTCATTGTTGCTGTTTAGGTCGCAGACCCTAGTGGCAGAATACTCAGCACCCACAACACCCCGCAACCCGGTGGTGCTGTAAGCTCTAGATTCCTGGAAATCCGTAAGCCCGTGTAAGCCTTCAACTGCCAGAAGCCCTCCCCCCAGAGTAAACACCGCCAACCCCTAGTATTAGATAACTACTCCCTTTGTGGTACATGTACATTATCATAATATTTAGGGAATGTTTAATACTAGGGGGCTGAGGGGTTTAATATTATTCATATTAGGGGGAGGGCATTCAACCCCCTAAACCCCAAAGCTTATAACCCTATAACCCTAAACACTAAAAATCCTACACCCCAAACCCTATAACCCTAAACCCTATAACACTAAACCCTAACCTTAAAACCTTAAACCATATAACCTTATAACCCTAAACCCTAACCTTATAACGCTGATCCTTTAACGTTAAACCCTATAACCCTAAACCCTAAACCCTAAACGCTATAACCCTAAACCCTATAATCCTAAGACCCCTACAAGCATCCTGAGGCTGCATGTGCTTTCAGCACATGCCTTGATGGCCTCTGCGCTGCGAAGCCTTGCCAAGTGCGGGCAGTCCATTCACGTACAGGCGGCTGGGTGCTTAAGGATTCAGGGGTTTAGGGTTTTAGGGTTTAGGATTTTAGGGTTTAGGGTTATAGTCCCCCTACAGCAAAAGGGTTATAGTCCCCGTTAAGTAGATAGAATATGCCGAGAGCCATAGTCTATTTACGTAAGTGTCACTATAGAGTTTAGGATTCAGCTTTGGGGTTTGAGCTCCTGCATTGTGCAGTTGATCCCGGACACAAGCCTCAGTCCGGTGGCAACAGGGTTTAGTGTCTCTGAATTTGAGCCGGGCCAGCGGTATGAAGGGCCAACTGCAAAGCTAACTGCAGACAATGGAATGGAAACTGGAGCTATACCCAGCATCTGCGGGGGCCCCCAGAAACTCTCCACCACCCCCCGCAGTGATGGAATATGATAGATGTTCCCTACTTTGGGGTTGTACTCGTTTATGACACATTGAAAGGAGATGACAGTCTGAGGGTGGCAGCATGAGGGAGATGAGGTAGAAACAGCTCAAGTTACAACCAGGTTACGAACCTGTAGTCCGCGAATCCTCTCCCGGAAATACTTACAGCCCCCAACCCCTAGCATCATTTTTGTCCATTGTATCCCATTGTGGTGTACTACAATATATGAGGACTATATGATATTCACATCTCTTTAGGGTTTAGAGCTTAGGGTTTAGGTTAGTCAGTTGGCAGGTGATCGAAATTCCTATCTCCCCAAATGTCCATGATGCAACCTACCTTTCCCCTGCATGTTTCTTATGAACCTACGGGATCCCTAGGTTATAGTCCCAGTACAGAAGATAGAATATGAGGCTTTAAAAGGGGTTATATAGGGATAATGGAAAATAAAATGGAAGCTACTGTTTAGTGTTTAGGGTTTGGGGGATATAGTCCCCACTTAAGTAGATAGAATATGGGGTATATAGGGATCTTATTTTAAGATACCCAAAACCAGATGCTATCTACTTAAGGGGGACTGTACATTAGTACTAGTATTACTATGATTACTGGTATTACGAATATTACTTATGTTACTACTATGATGATCTTTACGATTATTACCAATATGATTATGTTTACTATGATTTCCCTATGAACCTTGGGATCAGCCCTTAGTTTGGTTGAGAATGCTATCAAGGTCAGGCGTCCTAAAAAGGGATCAGTACTTACTTAGCCAATAGAAGAACTTGAAACATGTTGGGCTTCCTTTTGGGCCTCTATGATACAGCTTAAACTTTTTTAGCCCCTGGTTATTGGGGAAGAGAATATAGTTTGGAGATGTAGCCAAGTAGTGGTTATGCTGTTATCATCCCCAAGACCCTTACAGGGTTCATGCAACTCGGTAACACGTTCCGAGCATCAACTGTGTTGCTGTTAAGGAACTTAATTCAAGTTACTATATTGGGGAAACCCTATTATTTACTTTACATACCCAATATGGTAGCTTGATTTAAGTTCCTTATTCTTGCGATCGCTGGCTCAAGACTGGACTGGAACACAATCTGAGCATGTAAATGTAGACCATCGTAGAGTGAGCTAGCCGTTAGTGTGACTGACGTCCAACAAGAAATGATGGGTTTCAAAATGAATTCAAGTTGGGTCTTCTTACGGACCCTAAACAGTAAACCCCAAACCCTAAGCCTTAGGCCCAGAATTCTCAAAGCATCAACTGAACTCATCACTCACCCATCTTACTGGTTCTTAGTAGGGAACAAGGCTACATTATAATCCCTATATCATAGTTTTCCCTATTCCCTACAAAGAACCACTAGGCCATCTTGCGCGCAGAGCTTGTTTCCAACATCGGTGTTTGTGCCTCCCAAACGTGTGTCACTACAGAAGAATATTCCTAAACCCTACACCCTATGTCAGTACAGACGAAAATTCCAAAAGATCCCAAAAAAGTGCTCCCCGTCCACGGGCTCTACGATGAACTCGTCCTCTCTCCTAAGAAATACCTACCTACCCCCTAGTGGTTTAAGGTTTCGGTTTAGGGTCCCCTCCTCAAATAAGGTTCTTAGGGGTGGCAGGGTCTAAAATTGGGGTTGATTAAGTCTTCCATGGCTTATAACCTGTGACCCTGAAAACTATACCCTGCCTACAGACACACAAACTAAAACCTTAATCCTGCACCTTCCGACCATATACCCGAAAACCAAAATCCGAAGTCAAAAAAGCCTTTTAGTTCCTCAGCTGAGCAGTATTCCTAATAGAGACCTTAAAACCTAAACCCCCAAGCACCACAACAGCAGCAGCCGAGTGCAGAGCCTCCTCAAACCTTAATCCCTAAACCCTCAGACAGGCTGGAGGGAAAGAAACCCTAGATCGCGATATGTCGTCCATATACGGCACTCTTTGTTTTTTACTACACATAGTATCCATCTGTCTATCTACGTATGACACATTTCAAGGGTGACAACGAGCAAACCTAGTTGATGTAGGGTTTCAACTCTGGGCCCCTAGTCCTGAGGTCCTGGCTCCAAACCCTTGCACCCTAAACCTGCGGTTAAGATGGATACTGAAACTCCTGCATTGTCCCCAGTACCGTATACCTTTGGAATTATGGTGATATAGTAGACAGAGGTCATGAAGGAGTCTTACTATCAACCATATCCCCCTAAAAATCCTATATTAAACACCAAAGTCCATGTTATTGTCCGTTGTCGTTTCCATTTGATTCTCAATTGTTTGAGGGTAATATCCCTAAACCCTGAATAGCAGTTTCGATGCTGTTTTCCATTGCCCCCTATGTATCCTCATAATTCCTATATCATCCTATATAACCCTATCTTCGGGTAATATCCCTAAAGCCTAATACCATCCTGTATTCCCTATACAAACCCCAAAGCAGGACTTAGATTTGAGAAAGCCCTAAGCCCTAGACCCTTTTCGTGGCCGAGGTGAGAAGAATCCTGAAAGCACTCCTAGAAGACTTGGGCAGCCACTCCTTCGTGATCTCCCTGGCTGGCCACAGTTTCTAGGTTAAGGATTTGGGGCTTGAGGTTTCGGGATTAGGGTATGGAGCTTTGAGATGTAGGGCTTGGAGATTGGGGCACAGAGGTTTTGGATGAAGGGCTTAAGATGTTAGCTGTGCTGCAGGGCTACTTACTGGTTGTAATTTGGGAAAGGAAGGGTGGATCCCTAGATTACTTTTTGGTGGTTCCGTTTTCTTTTCTATGCACTCCTACCCTACTGACAACCAGCAAGTTTCCCTAAACCCTAAAACCCTTTGGCTTTTGGGATGCACGTAGGCTTTGATGATTCGGCTGTAGGCATTCTTGCTTAGGGTTGTCGCTGAGGCATAGGGTGGTTGGGGCCTCGAGCTGGTGCCAAAACCTTCGGGCTTCGGGTTCCAGCGTTGTTTAGGGCCTGTGATTTATCCCATCGCCGCTACCATGAACAACACCCTCTCGCCCAGAAGTGTACCTACTATTTATTCCTCACCAGCATCAGATTCTGGGCAGATGTCCTACTAGGGGCACAACACGGTTCTTGGGGAGAAGGCGTTGCCACGAGGAAGAAAAGCCCTAGACCCTAATGCATACAGAAGCTTCAGACGAGGTACGTTGAGTCTGCTGCATGATCTGTTGGTGGAGGAAGGTACCCTAGAGGCCTCTGACTCCAAAGTGGCTTGGCCTTTGGATTTAAGTGTGTTGGGATGCGAGCTGTGAGGGTTTCGATATGTTCTTGGGGGCTTGTGGTTCGGCATTCGCAGTTTTAGCGTGTACAAAAGGATTTACGGCTCGGATTCCTCCAGGGCGCTGTAGCAGAGCCAGCAAACTTGTTAGAGGGTTGAAGGTTCGTTTAAGGAGCTTCAACCACACCTGTGTCATAGCGCTCAGGGCTTGTGCTTGAGGCAGCAGGAAGGGCAAGCCACTACGAACGTGCACCAGACAGTTCAGCTAACCGCACACGATTCGTGTCTAAACGCGCAGCACCCTGGTATTCGCGCAGTCGCAGTTTCAGTAGCCCTGGATGAAGGTCAGCTCGCTCTTGGCTAGCTACGCAGATTACTTGGCCGGGGACGTCTGCTTCCAGCTACGATTTGGCTCAGTGGGTTTGGATGACCGCGGCATCCATCCATCCCTGCCGCCATTGCTGGGTGCTGTTGTCCAGCACGCTAGCTGCTGCCTCAAGTTGTGGTAAGGCATCGGGAACTTAGGATTGTAACCCTGCAGTGTGTGCTTTGCATACAAATTGTTTGTTGCGGTGGCCCGGTCTTAGGTTTGGATATGACGCCATTCCTCGTTGATGTGGTGCATGCTCTGCTCACGACGGAGACCAGACTTGATGAGAGGCCACTTTGGGTTCTTCGAGTTCTGGCTTCCACTGTCCAACGGCTGGCGCTCGTGATCTCTACCAGGCGGGTGGAGGCCGCCGGGCCTGGGACACCCATCGGCCCGAGTCCACAAACAGAGGAGCAACTGGATGTTCAGCCCCTGCGAGCCGTCACAGCAGTCGCCGCATTCTTCTCGGGAGGCATGCTTTCTTGGAAATTGCCACGGCGCCGTGATGGATTTTTGCTGAATGATCTCGGATTGCGTCTGGATGAAGATGCAGAAGACTCCGAAGAAGCGGAGCAATCACAGGGGAATAGCAAAGCCAGTGGCAGGTACAGTCAGGAACGGCGAGTTGCTTCTAGTATCGTCATGTGGGCCAGGCATTTCCTACAATCGTCAGCTGCCGTTCCTCGCCATCTGGCGCATGTTTCCGTCATTCATGGCCTAACTGTACTGTCAACCCGGGTGAAGGATCTACTCCCACATGTGCACAGTGTCTGGCAACACATGGAGCCTGGATCACTGTTGAACAAATATGTTGCAAGTTCGTAGCGGGCAAGCTTAAAGCTGTTCGTGGTTCAGCCCTCGTAATTCCTGCCCCTAGGTAAGAGAGATCCTAATCGAGCAATAGCACGACCCATACATGAAAGGGACACGTGCATGTACCACTCTCTTTAGTATCGAGCGGTTCTGCCTAGCAATAGGGCCCGAAGAATATGAAGAATATGCGTTCTCAATAAGATTCCCACGGTTTGCAGGGCTGTGGTGACTACTTGACAAAGAGATGATCTGTATGCGACTTGGGCCCTCAAGCCAGAACGCATTAAACAGAGTCTCCAAGCAATGGCCTACAACTCTCTAAGCGGCCGCCGAAACACGTCAAGCTGGGTTGGTCATGAGGAGTTGAAATGAAGTTACTACAATGAGGAAACCCCATTATTTACGATGCATCCATATTATGGTAACTTAATTGTCGTTCCTTAACTAAAGAGGGTCTCCAGAATCAAGTGCGTGCAGCATGGCTTGTGGAATGCAATGCAAGATGATCCTTTAGCTTCATGTTGTCATCTGGGACCTTCTGAAACGACATTATGCCAAGCGAGAGCCCTACAATCCCTACAGAGTGATTGTATGGATGTCTCTCAAGATTGGCCATCCGGTATCCCTGATAGTTGCCCCACATAATCCCCGGACCGAACTACCTATACATCCTCTAATCCTCAAGGGTCTCCGAATTTTTTTGAAACTCCCACGAGCCTCCTATTTTCAGAATTGTTCAGAAATTCCTAGGCCCCTCCTGTTTCGTATCTCCCTAGGCTTCCAAAGCCCCAATTTGTCACTGAGGAGCCCTCCTTCAGTTCTGGGGTGCCAATGGCAGCACTGGCTGACAGCTGCGTGCTTCTTAAGCATATGGCGCGACTTTCCGGGGACGCCGGGCCGTGCTGTTGAGGGTTTAGGCGGGTTTTGGGGGGGTTAAGGGTCTAGAGGTTTGGGGATCTAGGGTGTCATTTTCCACGTATACCTTGCCTCATGCATGGAGTGCCTGCACATGCATTAGCCGTCTTCCGCTGCTGTAGCACTGATCAAGACGCATAGACGTCCAGGGTAGCGCCCCGTAGCAAAAAGGGTGTGCTCCGGACTGTGTTGCCCCGCTAGTGCAACGGCTTAGGTTAGTGTCCTTGGTAGCTCCGCACGCTTTAGCCAAACTTGTTAGGAGGTTCTCCACTGCTTGCTTTGTGACCGTGGTATTGGGCTAGTTCCGTATCATTTCACATAGGGGTTTGGGCAGTTCAGGGTTGACAGGCTTGAGATTGAAGTGTTGGGGGAGGGTGGGGGGCCCTAAAGCCTAGAGTCCCTAGAGCTTGGGGTTTACATACGCGGCTACGCAAGGCAAGGCACCCTAGGGTTGAAGGTTTAGGGTACCCTAGGGATTAGGGTGTTCTTGTAGTTCTGAATGGGAACCATTCAGGAGTAATCCCTACACCTAGTAGCTGAGTGGAGAACCTTTGATTTTTTGGGACAGATGCAGCCCTTTGAGAGCTAAAATGTGTATCTTTCGTGGGGAAGGAAACTTGGCAACTAACTACACAACCTTCGCGCAGCCTTCATTGGTATCCATATGGCTTATTTCACTTGACAGCATGCCCCCTATAAACCTAAAACCTTAGGAGGACCCCCCGCGCGGTGATAGGTATAGCAGGAATATAACAAGGACCCTAAGATAAGCCTCACCATCTCTGAAATTCATTATTGCTGGGTGGGGGGTTGAACTTACATCCTAAAAAGTATAAATATACATATATATACATGTATATATATATATATACACATTTATATGTATAATCCCCTATGTAACCCCTTTAAGGATTCCAGACTATAAGCCCTAAATCCTTGCTTATAAATCCTAACTTAAACCCTGAACCCTATCTATCTATCTATCTATCTATTTATCTAGAAACATATAAAATAGTGTGTGTATATATATATATATACATTTGTATCCCAGGACTTCATCCAACGTCGATTCCTCAGCGAGTGCTGGCCTGGCATCTGGGATCGTCTGAGGGCCACGCTTGCGGTTCAGAATTCACCGAAATGGCCACTGGATCTTTATTGGGGTTTAGGGGTTTGGGGGCTTAGGGTTCAGAATTCGCTGTTATGGCAGCCGCATACTGAGTTACTGGTTGCAGGTTTCGAATGAGGGTCTGAGTTGGGGTCAAGGGTGTAGGGCTCAGAATTTTCTATCTGGCCCTGTGATGCTGATGACGACGACGACGATGATGATGAAAGCCGGGAATTTTCGAAATTTACGCACCATCTTCGTGGCATTGGAATGTCGTGCTATGATGAGTACCCCAAAAGGGCCCAAAGGTTCAAAAGCGCCCAAAGAGTTGCATCATGAAGAACATTGACTCATCTAAGATGTAAAACTTGAAACATGGCAACCTGTCAATTCTTGGGAAGGTTTGCTACTTCGAGGTCCATGAGGGGGATGATAGTAAGCAGGCTTGCAAAACAAGTTGAAGTAGTTACTAAGCCCCATGAACCTTTGAGCAACTCTCTTAAGGAACTCCACCCATCCCTTAGGAGCACCCCACTGGTAGAGACCTCTTTTGCCTTCTCAGAAGGCAGGTCTGTCCTTAAGGGGGGTTTGGTTCTATTCCCATGATCCATTGTATGCCAATCATGGTCAAGGTCCCCTGAGCTGAAGATGCAGTGGGCTGCGCTGGACGCTATTGTCTTTCTTTCTGGAGACTCATCTTTGGTAAGAGGTATTTCGCAGGAGCTCATCGCCTTGGCCCTCAAATTCCTTGGGCCGAATGCCGCGAAGACGTTGCGCGAATTGGCGTGGACCTTGCTGGAGCAGATGGTGAAGGTTGACCCCGACTTGTTCTGGATGTACGTGCCTGGGTTCTCCTTAAACTTTCTGGGTTCTAGATTGTCATTGCTGCTATGCAGAAGTTCTGAAAGGCCTGAAGCGTAGACTTTAGACCAATAAATGCTTAGCCGTACATGGTAGTCTAAAAAAATACCGGGACCCCAATATAGACCCAAAATATCATGACCCCTGTTATAGGCACCATCCAAGGGTCACCCCTAATTTGTGGGAACCCTACCTTCAACTTGCACTATATATTCCCGACTTTCCTTTTGACTTTCCACTATCGGGTTTATCTATCCCTATACTACCCTCCATACCTCTGAAGCCTAAACCACTAAACCCCTAAACCCTCAACCCTAACTCCTAAAGCCTAAATCCCGAACCCCAAATCCCAAAAACCCTAAACCCTGAACCCCAAATCCAGGTACAGGGCCTGGAAGCATTGCCCCAAGGCCAGAACAATCTGGTTGGGCAGGGCAAGCTGTTGCTAGAGGAGGCCAGGGTCCCTTTGTGGGTAGGGCTCAGGGTTTCGGGGTTAGGGTCCCTTTGCGGGTACCTTTTTGATGGGATACAAGGGATATATAGGGATATGTAGGATTTCCAAAAATTAGGGGTATCATTTTGGGGGTCCCTATAATAAAGATGCTGTTTTGGGGTGGTCTATTGGGGCCCCCTTCTCTAGGGAAAGCACCTTATCAGGTTTAGGAGGCAGGGGCGTTGTGGTTTAGTTTCTTACCGGTGTAGGATGTTGGGCTTCGGGTTCGGTGTCTTGGGGAAAGGGGCTTACTTCGGGTTTCAAAGGATCTCTAAGCATGAGTCCCATGTTTTCGACATGGCACGCCCTAAGCCTTACCTTACCATCACATGCGAGTCTCTCAGTTCTCTCCTATAGAACCCTGAGCATGGAGATCCAGCAATCTCTTCAAAGTTTACATGGTAGGACCCCCAACATAGACCCCCCAAGTACTAGAATCCTTCTTATGGGGATGCCCAAGAAGGTCCCATTATTTTTGGAAGCTCCCACATGTGCCCCTGGGGCTTTAGAAAGGCAACCTCACCTTTTGGAACCAACCCTGTAATCTATCATTCCTTTATGTTTCGCATAGGCAGAACCCTTACGTCTCCAGGTGGCCACTGACTTGCTGCCGGAGGAAGCACGCGCAGTCGTTTGTTTTGTTCTTTTCAAGCTCCCTCGTAGCCTCAACCAAACCTAAGCCGAAACCAATTATTCCACGAAGAACTAAGAAGCAGCCATTAAGCGCAAACTTTGCAAGGAAACTGTCTGAAGTATAAGGTGCCAAGTTACCTAGACCATGAAAATCCCATCCCTGATATATTGCCTTCACTGGGAATCCCAAAAGCAAGCCATGTCGGAAGTGTGAATCGCGTCCCCCCTTGATGAAGCACTTCTCTCTCCCTTCTTCTAGTAATTTCCCCAGATTCTATAGTCCTCCAAATGCATGCAGGTGCGTATACAGTACTAGGGGTTATGGGGTAATAAGGGAGTCTCTGAAGATGGCACGAACCCGCAGCGGGCCCCCAAGATCATGTTGTAATCCCCACCTAGCCCTAGGGTCCTCAAAAGTGCAAACCTCAAATGAGGGGAAAGGACTACAATGCCGCCCGGCCCTGAGGACGTAGAACGGCTACGCGAACTGGTTGCGTCTGAAGACTCCCAGTCACTGAGCTGGCGGCTTCAGATGGTTTAGGGAGGTTAGGGATCAGGATTCAGAAAATTTATGATGCAGTAAGCTGAAGGTTTGGCGAAAGTCCTTTGGGAGTTGTACTTTCCTGACTGTTCTAGAGTTGGAGGACTCAGGTTTGGGGATGAGGGTCAGGGGCTAGGAAGTATGGGTCTAAGGCCTGAGAACAATGGGGGCCCTTGGTGGCCCAAAGTTAAGTAAGTAAAAGATGAAGTGGGCCCCCATTGAGCATGATGCAAGGCTTAGATTTGAAAAAGACTTGGCAACGCAGTGCCTACAGATCATCCCGTAGAGCCCCAAACCTCATAATAAGGCCCTGCAAGCTAACCTCTAGACTCCTTAGCCCTACACCCTGAAGCCTATGCATCGGCCTTAGGCCCTAAACAAAGAATGCACATATCTATATATATATAGACATACATAATTCATGTATAGAAAGATGTACGTATACATTCACACATGAAGACCTTAGTTGGACATTGGATCCTCCACTTCCTTTGGGCATCTCCAAGCCTTGCTCAGGCCATGGTGCGCCCGAGTGCCGCTTGGAGTAGGAGGAGACCTCTGGTCTTCTGCCCTTGCGCGGACGTTTCAAAAAGTGAAGTTCAGTTGCGTTAGAATGTTTCTTTTTGGGCGCGCTAGGCCTCAGTGCGCGCGGAGGCCTCGAAATCCCCACAAGTGCTGCCATAGAAAGCAGAGTCAGTCAAGGGCCTAGATGACGAAGCTACGAGCCGTGCACTGCAGGTGCTTCTACATCTCCAAAGCTGAGCTGGCCTTTTTGGAGGCCAATACCGTTAGGTCTTGCTGACACGATGATTTACAGTCTCCTCAGGTCCTCCCTTGAAAAAGCACCACCCCAAGCATCCAGAGGATCACACAGCGGGGTTACTGAGGAGCACATATGCTGAATATTATAGTCCGCAAAAGCCCATGACAACCACCAGCGCCTTGCAAGGCAAATGTCCCGAAGCCAAAGCCAAAATCGAGCAGCAGCCTGGGCCCGACGCGTGTCATGTCTGTGCCGGGGATATCAGCATTTCAAGTATTGCTACTGCCGGTAGTAGTACGAACACAAACTAGACTCGTACCAGTATTAGGACTGAAGGGCTAACTCCTACTCCTATTCCCACTCCCGCTCCAACTCCTACTCCGATTTATCCTAATCCTACTCCGACGGCGAATCCTCCTCCTCCGACTACTACTATTACTACCCACCACCACCACCACCACCACCACGACAACAACGACGACGACGACTACTCTACTACCTCGACTACTACTACTACTACTACTACTACTACTACTAATACTACTACTATTACTACTACTACTCCTACTCCTACTACTACTCCTACTACTGCTATTCCTCCTACTGCTGCTGCTGCTGCTACTGCTACTACTACTACTACTACTACTACTACTACTGCTCCTACTACTGCTGGTACTCCTACTGCTACTCCTATTGCTATTCCGATTCCTACTCCTCCTACTACTATTACTAACTCCTACTTCTCCTACTACTCCTCCTACTACTGCTACTCCCTCCTACTCCTGCTGCTACTCCTCCTGCTACCGCTGCCGTTACTCCTACTCCTCCTCCTCCTATTCCTACTCTTACTACTACTACTACTACTACTACTACTACTACCACCACCACGACGACGACGACTACTACTACTACTACTACTCCTACTCCTACTACTACTCCTACTACTGCTACTCCCTCCTACTCCTACTCCTGCTCCTCCTTCTTCTTCTGCTTCTACCACGACAACGAGGACGACGACGAAGAGTAGCAGTACTCCGCCGCCCACCGTCAGCACCAGCGCCGCTGCGGCAGCCGCGCTGCCA
Source organism: Symbiodinium pilosum (assembly GCA_905231905.1). Lineage (NCBI taxonomy): Eukaryota > Dinophyceae > Suessiales > Symbiodiniaceae > Symbiodinium > Symbiodinium pilosum. The sequence continues at coordinate 36,764 of CAJNIZ010044029.1, forward strand.
CCACAAACACTGCGCCGCTGCAGCACAATGGCCAGGATCAGCTCTAGTATTAGCACCAGCCCCCACAACACCACCGTCGCCACCGCCGCCCTCATCGCCACCGCCACTGCCACCCTTACCATTTGTTACGTATTAGTGCTAGTGGCGTCCTTTCTGTGCTCGGAATTCTGGGTTCCTCCCATAACAGTAGCTCCTTCTGGGCAGTCTGTACAAGTGCGCTGGGGGGCAGTCAATGGAAACCCCATGTTTCAATCACGCTCATGCACGTGCGGTATGTGAAGCAGTCTGTCACCACTTAAGGCAAGGGGCAAGATCAAGCTAGCGCCGGCCAGAGCTTTTGGTTTGCAAGACCCATGACGGTGTTAGAGGCATTGCAGCACGGAGACTTTCTCAGGTTCTGGAATTTTGGGAGTGCCTATAGCCATAGCACTGCATCACAGCCTTTGGGCTGTTTTTCTCGTTGGGCTCCCAGCCGGAGAGAAGAGAGCATGGGAGACGGGTCAGTCTGTCTGTGTAGTCACTGCATGCAACAGGCGCACATTGCCTTCAACTATGGCGCGTGCCCTTGGAGGACAACAAGCGGCAGGAACAGACACCTGGGGGCGGATCTAACTAGAACTGATCACTGATCTCTGTCCGCGCCTCTCTTTGTCTCTGTCTCGCTGCGCCCCCTCTGTGCTCTGTCTCCCTTTTCATACCATCGTTTCTTCAGGGAGTTAGCAGGGCCGTCACCTACTTGCTTCAGGTACTATCTGACGAATTGGAGCAAGAGCCCTAGTACCGATACCGGGAAAATGCTGCAGCTTTGTAGCACGTGGGTTTCTCAGGGAGTGGTTGCTGTATGTTCATGTTGACTTGCTGTGCGCATGAATACCCATCAGGTGAGATCACCAGCATACAATGCAAACATAGCAGTGTGTGTGTGTGATATCAGGTCATAATGCAGTTAATCCTTCGTATGGAATCCATGGTGTCTTCATTCTCATCTTAGTTCAAAAAAGATTAGGACTGCTGGCATGTGTGCGCAGCTACGACCAAGTCTTGTAAACCCGCTAAACTTACTGGTGTTTCGTAGGGAAGAAGGGAATATACACCCGATGTATAATCCCTAAATATTCCCTGATTCCCTACTAATCCCCCCCATAAAGTAAACCCCCAGGTCCGACCTACTACAGCGAAGTGCTGAAGCTGAGCCCCGCGGAGGCAGGCTACGTCAGCATCAAGTCGGGTCCCTTCAGAGTTGAGGGGCAGGGTATCCATACTTACTGGTGGTAAGTAGGGAACAAGGGAATCTAAAAAGTGTTCTCCCTTATTCCTGATTATAACCACCAGAAATTCGACCCTCCCAAATCGAAGATGGAACCCCTTGCAGCCCCCATGTCAAGGGACAGCAGCCCACACCGCCCTCCCCGGTTCCATGTATCTAGAGGGTAGCTACGTACCTGGAAGTGTCCCTGATGCAGGCCAAGTACCACCTCATGTTGCCCCACGTGACCAACCTTGTTTGCAAGTCTTTGCGCCTTGTCTTTTCTCAAATTACGGTTTCTGGGGGACCTCGGGATACGTTTTGGCATGCGCCTTGGCGAATAGATAGGGTATATATTGAACATGTCAAGTATGGTGTTGTAGGCTTCATCCCATTCAAAAGTCTGACGTCCCTATCATTAGGAAGACCGTTCATCTCCAAATAATCCTATGTTGGGAACCCTAAGCCCATTTCCATGTGGTCCTATGTTGGAAAAATCCCATGTGGCTGCAGCTGAGGAACCCGCTACTGGTGAGGCTGGTGGAGAGGACATGGACAGATGATTAGAATTCATGTGGCGTTTAGCTGGGGGTTTCCCGAATCACGCACCTTTTTTGGGGGGGTCCCTGGAATGAGGATTATAGTATATTGGGGGGGGGTCCTTTAATCTTTGCAAACAACCATTTTTGTACAGCATTGAGTATCCACGAGTGCCCCCTCCTTCCCAATTTCACATCGGATTTTGTGCCCAGGAGGGGCATCGGGCTGCTATCCATGCGCCGCCTTTTCACTGCATCCGGTTTTGTTCTGGCAGCCCTGTGCTTGCTGCCAGCACCGGCCTTAAGAGTAGTTCCAACGGGGAGTCTATGTTCCCGCATAGTACATAGAGGGTGAGGTATCATCCTTTCTGCTATCTATTCGAATGCAGCAGCCAGTTTCCAAGGTCTATCGCCTGCGAGACTACAATCCGCCAGACACCAATTGCCTGGAGCAATTTATCCAAGCTGTCCAAAAACTGCTGCTTCGGTGCTACCCAGGGGTCCACGTACAAAGTCGCGTATAATTTCGGCCCAACGTCCCTGTGCAAACACCCTTTTAAGCTCAACTGGCACTTCTATTTAGGTACCAAAGTTAGGGTATGCAGTCTAAGGTGGATCACGACGGCTTTGTGCAGTGCTGCCAATGCTTTCTTCGGGTTAGCTCCCTGCGGGTTCAAGGCAAGGCCACGGCAACCATTCACGACGTTTCACAACACTACGCTGAGGTAGGGAGAAGGCAAAGTTATAAGCCAATAATATCCTATAGCCCTCTATAATCATTGTTATAGGTTCTAGATAGCACCAGTGTTTCCTAGTGTGCCTGCCTAGCCCCTTCAACGTTTCTTCTAGATTGCTTACTGTCCAGGCAAACTACCTGGATATCACTGAAAGGTATGTGGGAGTTGGAGACCTAGATTTGGGCACTGCTCTCTCTCTGTGCTGGGCAAAGGATAACGTATGTTTCTATATATATATATATTTACACACACACACATATATATATATGTATTATCATATATAGCTCTCAGCGTTAACTGTGTTGCAGACCTTTGCTGGGTGAGGGCAGTATCCAAACCAGAACAAGTTGAGTGAGTGTGTGAGTGACGAGGTGAGCTATACTCTACACTCCAAGGGGCTAACACGATGGCTCAGGTCATCAGCGGCTATGGGAACACGCTTGGGACCGTTGCGTCATGGGCCGGAGCCTTGGCGCAGGATCACTGCATAACCCCCAAACCATTCCGAATCTTCGATCTAGTCCCCACATAACCTACTCTTTGACGATATTCCCAGAAGGAGCACATGAGGGCACCATCCATCGCTTTGCCAGAGGTTAATGAAGCATACTTCACAGGGCCCATTAATCAGCGACATGGGGCTAGATGTGGTCCATAGCAACCCCCGGCCCCAACCACATAAACCCTACACTTCATTCCCTTAATCCCTATATTACCCCTGTGTTACCTAAACCCTAACCCCTCAACACGTACACCTTAAAACCTGAACCCCAATCGCCTACATAGACCCTGAACCCAAAACCCCAATCACCTAAAACCTAAACCCCAATCAACTTAAACCCCAATTACCTAAACCCTAAGCACCAATCACCTAAACCCCAAACCCCCAACCACCTAAACCCTAAACCCCCAATCCCCTACACCCTGAACCCTAATCACCTAAAGCCCTAAAACCGAGCGTTCTGGAAGGTTGGGCCTCAGTTCGTTGCCTTGCTGCTACACCGCTTTCAGAGTCGCAGGCCCAGCGTGGCTCAGAGACTTCTCGCATGAGCTGGCTATATGATCTATAGTCTAGACTCCGAGTATCCCCCTTACTAGCCCCTATAGTAGTCCCCTATATAATCCCCTGTAGGCAGTTTAGACTATAGCTCATATAGGGAATTATCTAGGGGAGTATTGTAGAGGTCATTCAGGGGGAGATTAATTAGGAGTTCAAGCTACAGCTCGCATTGAGTCTAACCAACCTTGGGACTTCAGTTCGGGGGGATTATGGGGTGTAGAGTACATGTGGGATTTAGGTCTAGCCTCTAGGACCCTAGGAGCTCATAAGAAGAATGTAATCCTGCCCCTGGCTGGTTCAACCACCACAAGTTCGTCTTTTTTTAGAGTTCGGATCAGGGAAAGTGGAAACCCTAAACGCTAAACCGTCACCTGAGGTTGGGATGTTGTCCTGCTCTCTGTGGCACTTGTGAACGTGGCGGCTGCTGTGAATTACGTCGTCCCCTCACGCAGAGCAGTGTGGGAGCATGGCTGAAGCATGTCATAGGGCCTTATGATTCTGGAGCTTATAGGTCTTCTGCATTGTACTGTATGGTGATGTATGATGACATGCACTGTAAGAAGTTTACACTGGCAACTTTAATGCGAGAAGAAGACGCGAACCCACGCATTTGGCACGCACCATGTATGACACGCATCTGCTTCGCTTCTAAGCTGCGATCATCGACGGTGACGCCTTTGGAAGCGTCCTTGCAGCCATCCGGCAAGGCCTTGATTTTTGCACAAGTTCCTGCAAGGTGTTTATTTGGATGAGTTCGGGGGAAACAGTGCTAAATGACGCAGCTGATGTTATGTCATGTTCTTATACCACTTCTTATGCCAGCAGTGGCATGAACGATGCCATTGTAATTATGCCGTCAATATTATCACGGTTATAGGTGTGATGAGTACGTGGTCCTGTTGGTGCTCTCGAAACGAGCAAGAAGTGAAGACAATAGATTTAGTCAGCTACTGTTTTGGATTTGCGCGCCCCACGGCTACCTGACATCCACATCAGATATCCGGCCAGTTCTGTTCGGTGACAGGAAGAAAGCGCAAAGACCAAGTGAGAGCAGCGCGATCACTTGTTTCACCATCGTTTCCAAGTTCCAAAAAAGACTGCCGTGTTTAGTTTGGAGAGAATCTGCAAAGCCACCGTTCCATAGCTTCTATGCACAAGGCTGCCCCAGCAGATCGACAGGTAAGGTCTCCTTGGGGAGTAGACTCGTCCCCGCAGTTTGGGGATTGTTTCAGGGGTTTGAGCAGGGGCAGGTCATTTGTCAGCAAAGGTTCCCGAGTAGCTAAGTGGGACTTTCAAAGGGCCCCTTTGCGAGCCCGTAGAACGAGGACAATATCAGGGTCCCCGTCCACGGAAATCCCCCAGTTTCAACAGGTTCTTCGATGTCCAACTGGGATGTGACGCTGCTAGAGTATTTGGTCTAGGGTTCATTCGAGGCGTAGCTGTTTCGGCCGTCAGCCCAGTGAAAGGGTTCAGGGGTATGTTTTCTATTGCACTGGCACAAGGATCATGAGATATCATGAGGGATAATCTTAATAAGTATTTCACATTCTACGGTAGCCCCCCCGAATATCCCCAAATTCTGATCCGGATGATCCGGAAGGGCCCCAGCGCTTTACCTCGTGTCAGACCGGCATCCTCAACCGCTATAGCTGCCGATGAATCTTAAACGCTACGACATTGTAAATCTTAAAAGGTAATATAACCCTCGACCCTACAAACCCCTAAACCCTGCAAATCCCATAAAACGCTGTAAACCTCACAAACTTCTAGCGCTACAAACCCCATAAAGTCCTACAAACCTGACTCCCCAAAAAGCCTACAAACCCTGAAACCTAAACAGACCTAAACCCTAAGCATCCCTAAGCCCTAAACATCCCTAAACCCTAAACCCTAAACCCTAACATCCCTAAGCCCCAGACGACCCTAAGCCGTAGCCCCTTGAAGCACCATGATAGCTCCTGCGAGCTTCGAGCTCCGGCACGCCTCACCCCCTTTGCGCGCGCGACCCGAGGCCAGGAGCTAGCTTGCGGACAGGGGTTCAGGGTTTAAGGGTTTAGGGTTCAGGGTTTAGGGTTTAGGGTTTAGGGTTGGAGTTCAGGGTTTTAATTAGGGCTACTGTTGGGGGGGTCCCTATTATAAGGATCATAGTATTTGGGGTTACATTTTGGTCCCTTGTTTTGGGAAATTAGTACCAGATGGGGAGAAATAGGGATATTCAGGTATCATATCCGGGAACATATATTGTTTATCTTGATACAAGCGTGTATCTACACATTGTACCTATAAGTGGCAATGCATGCAAATGGGGGTATGTATGTACATATTTGTATGTATACATGTTTTATATAGACACATATGCCCGTACTACAAAGGTATACATGTGTATATATGCATATGCATACGCACGCATAAATATAAATATAGATATATATATATAGATAGACATATCTGTGTGTGTGTGTGTTTGTGTTCGCTTTATCTCTGTGGGGATATATACAGATATAGGACGAGACACAAAAATACACGTGTATATCTATCTATTTATATATATACATATATACAGAGAGAGAGAGAGAGAGAGAGAGAGGGGTAGAGCAGGGAGGAGGAGGAGGAGGAGAGAGAGAGAGAGAGTCATTTTAGCAGGGAATTTACCCAAGATGATGCTAGGATTCAATTTCTGTTCCTGAATGAAGTGCCGTTGGGCTCTTTGCGTAGCACTGAACCCTAAACTCCAAACCCTATTTGCAGGCAGAGTTAAGGGTTTCAGGGGTCGATTTTGCGTAGGTGTGGTTTCGAGCAGTTTCCGTGCTTCTTCATGTTTTGTGTTCGTCCCAGAACGTTGTCTTATGATTGCATAGGCTAGACCATGTCATACATGTGGTGTGGATTGCCAGGTCTAGCAGACTCAAAAGTACGTGCATACGGCCACTCTGAATCTGAACTCAAAGTTTAGGGGCGGCGGGCTTATGGACCAGCAACAGCCATCACCCCACTAGCTTTGTCTGCTCCAGACTCCAGAACTTGTAATCAGCAGTACTACGCAAGGGCAGTCATGGGCAATTGAAATCTGCGAAAAATCTGTCTTGTAGCAGGTCATTGTGGCTTCTAGGCATTTCTCTTTGCCTTGCAATTTGTCAACTACTGCTGTGCTCACAAGCAACACATCGGATCCACTGGAAGACCTGACTCCTCTACAATGGGTTCCCTGCAAGAGACTCAGTTATAGCACAGGCCCACAATACGATGCTCGTTACCATTTTGCGTCTGTGAGGCTTTCTGCTTCTGTGGTCATCACAACCGACGAGAGGTCATCGCTGGTTTCAGCCTCTCCGCTCTCGCCATTTGCTCAGATGTCCCCCTAGCAGAGTCTAAACCCTAAACCCTAAGCCCCTATACCCTAAGCCCCTAAACCCCTAAACCCGTCCTGCGAACACTGAACTGCCACCTTGTCTTTGCGGGCTGCATCCAGGCGCTTGGGACACTGTGGCAAGGCTTGTGTTGTTGGAATTTTCAAGTCCAGCGGTTTAGGGTTTAGGGTTTCAAGTTCAGCTGGGTTCTTTATCTATGCGTGGGACCAACTGGACAAGGGCCGATTCTGAGTTATGTACTACAGTAGTTTCCATTTTCTTTTCCATTATCCCTATATGGTCCCTATATTACCAAAATACAACCCCAATATACCATTGATGGTAATTACTCTCCTATAGGAAGCCGTACTTCATTTGTGGATGAGCTGCCGAAGCTTCTCAGTCGAAGTCTTGCCATGTTCAAGTTTCAGCCATCACCGAACTTAGCTTGTTTCTGTAACCCTTCTAAAACCCCACATAATCCCTGTAGTTTCCATTTTCTTTTCCAGTATCCCTATATAACCTTCTTGATGAAACCCTAAACCCTATACCCTACACCCTTAGTGGGTTCTGCTTAGCACAATGCACGTCGAGGATTCTTGCATCTGGCACTGTCCCTAGCTGACGGTACCTTTGTGGCTTGCAAAGTACTATAACCAAAAGGGGCCCATAGCCCATATGGCTGATTGTTAGAGGTATCTTTTGAAGGACAGGCAGAGTTGCTGTCCATCGTGTGGAGAGAAGGGAGGTCTGGTGTAGGTGTAGTGCAGGATAATCGGGGACTATACAGGGGGTTTATAGGGGACTACTGGGTAGGGTTCTGGGATATTTAATATTTTCCCTAATGGCTTTAATAAGGGACTCTAATTACTAATATTTTTAAAAAGGGTTTAGGGGCCAACCCAGACTATAGGGGATATAGGTGGGGGAACAAGGAAGATTTTCGCCAAGGACGGAATTAGTTTCAGGTTCGTCGCAGCTAGAGCTTCCCCAAAATTCAGGGTACCTTTTTTAGGAGTCTCCCTAGTAAGGATTGTGGGTATTATTGTTTCTTGGGTCTACATTGCTGTCCCCTTATTTAGGGAGACTATCAGATAGGCACCAACTCTAGACACGCTAAAGGCCCAGAAGAGTGACCACTCTCGTACCGTTCCAAACAGAATCGGCCTGAAATGAAGCTCAAGGCCGCTTCGCGCCGAGCAGCTGGACGGAAGTGTGAAGCTCAATATGCTTCAACGGTGCTGTGGATTTATGACTTCATGCCACTCTACATACATATCCCAGCAATAGCCCAGGAAGCACAAGAAACAGACATTCATCAGTGGTGCAAGTTTGCCTCCAGAAGAATTATGTTTGTAGTTCCGGACTTGAGGAGCTTGCATCTAACACGGCCCATCAGATATGACAAGTGTTTTGACACATGCCCTAGCAAGCCTCATGATGAAGGCCTCGTGTGATCCCTGCACGCGACTGTTGTAGCTGCATCGGTCAAGACCTTATAGCTCTTTATGGAATTTATACGGGTTCCGGGACTCTCAGATATGTGTCAGGTAGTTTTCCTACCATTGCGACCCACAGCTGACGCCTGACCCTAAAACCTAAACCCTAACAGTCCTGATCAAGGAGCATTTCCAACTGCTAGACGGGACAACAAGAGGCGCCAATAAAAAACGGTCCTCATCCCTACTCTTGGTTAGCTAGGAAAGAAGGAATGGATCCCGATAGTAGTCCGGAAACTCGTGCAGGTCCAGGCAGGCCAGCCAGCCTACCACAGTCCTGCCTGATACCCAGGCTTGCTGCCTTCACTGACGCGCATAGGTAGGATTTAGCCCATGCTTTTTGACACTCATGTAGCCTCCAAAGGCAGGCAGACCAGTCGCGGGAATGACATGCACATCGACGTATTGGAGAAAGAATAGCATTTGAGATGGGAACCGACTAGCTACGCATCGGCGTGTTAGTGGAGCATTTGGCTGGAGAGCGGATTTTTACCAGATCGGCGTCTTTGTCTTTGATGTGTTGGTGGACGGCGGTTTTGCAACAAGACTTGCAGTTTATGAGCACGCTGTGCGCGGACTATAGTTCGTTGCAGGGCACCTGCAGCCATACCATGGCAGGACAACAACAGCTTGGCCGAAATTCACTCATGGCTTCAGCAGGATGCCCGGGTCTCAGATGTCCGATCTCATAGTATGAGCCGCGCCTCCAGATATGTCACGTCGTTTGGTTTGACTGAGGGTTCTCCCAAATCTGGATGCGAGTCAGGGGCAGGAGTCTTTTGAGAAGGACTGTATGGTATCTTATTCGGGTATCGGGCCAAACACTTTACAGCCACGCCTAGGAAAAACCGCGTCCGCCTCTTGGTTTTCCCAGCTCAGCTATTTGCTTCCAAACTCCTTTGAGCATGCATGTGTAGCAGTTCACATGAGATCTAGTCGGAGTATGCTTCAGTGCATTTCTGGTACTTCGACTGGGCCTGGACCACAGCTGGCGTGATAAATCTGATTCACTGAGAAGGCGAGCTTGACAACAAGCCCGGGGCAAAACCCTAGAGGCCCTGGAGCTAAACATGAGTCGTAGAGATCCTAGCCAGAGTTCTGAAGAGATTTGAGGTCTTCCCTGGGAGTTAACCTTGGTAGGAAGGTCTAAGGTAGGTTCAGGACGTCTGGAGCACGAGTCTTCAGGGTGAGCTGAGACTTCATAAGGTTGTGATTCGTCATCAGACATCCTGACCAGGGGCACCTCAAGAATCCGGTCAGCACCCCAACTAGTATTCATACACCCCCATCAGGTCACCGTAGCTCACCCCTGGACCCTAAACCCCTAAAACCCCTAAAAGCCCTAACCCCCTCAAGGCCTAAAACCCTGGAAATCCTAAACCCATCTACACCACTGAAACCCCAAACCCCTAAAACCCGAAAGCCCTAAACCCATCTAAACCCCTAAACCCTTAAACCACCTAAAACACCCACCAAAACACCTTAAGACCTTAACGCCTCGATCCTGTCACCTGCTGTGGAGTGAGGCCAAGGTTGTCATTGCGGTGACGAATCAAGGCATGGCTCTAAACTCCTTCAAGGGGCTTATATAGTAAAAGGGGTTATGTAGGGTTTGGGACTTAGGGTCTAAACTGCTTCAAGGGGGTTATATAAGGGATTATATTATGTAGGGTTTAGGGCTTAGGGTCTAAGCTCCTTAGAAGGGGGGTTATATAGGGGATTGTGTAGGGGAGTATAGTATATCTAAGGTTGGACGTATGGGCCCCTGATTTGGGCCTTAGGCCTATTAGGGGGATTCTAGGGACCCTTGAATGCACATATGGGGCACAGGGCCTGGCTCTGCCACAGGATCTACTTTGTAGGATCCTAAACCTAGGGTTTCAGGGCTTAGGGTTTAGGGCTAAGGGTTTAGGGTTGAGGGTTTTTGTACCCTAAACCGTGTAGGGTTTATCATGCGTTCCCCTACCCACCCCCCCATAATGCCACATCCTTCACATGTGCCAATTATCCTTGAACAAGCCTTTTCTAATTTATTCCGGGCCACCTATGGGCGGTAGAAGAGGCAGGAGGCGTACGGGAACTCATGGGTTTAGGGTTTAGGGAAAAAGGGCCCTGGAATTACTTATGGATTTAATGGGTTAGGTGACATCTAAAGGTAGTGCAAAATGGGGTATGATTGGCTTATCAGGGGGGCAAAATGTATTACCTAACTCCCGGTTGCCCGGGGTTTAGTTTTTAGGGCTTAGGGTTCGGCGTGGGGATTGAAGGACCCTTAAGTTACTGCCAGGTTTAGATCGGGGTTTCCAAAAACTGCTTGCCCCAAGATCAGGGTTCAGATGCGGATCTGAAGCCTGTCGCAAAACATGGGGATATAGTATATGGAATGGCAAGGTCGCGGAGGTACGGGAGATTAAGAATTGAAGCTGTCGGGCTTGAGAAATCATGATCCTTTCCTGGAGGTTACTTCACAGCTTGTACGAGGGATCTTAGATCAAAGGCCCACAGGCGTGAATCTGTAAAAAGTGACAGGTCTACGTAAGACATTTTGGGTCTTATGTGGGTGCAAATCAGGATCGCTGCGGGGCTTTCTTTCTTAAACGCTCATATGATATAAAGTATCCAAAATGCGTGGACTACAGGAATAACTTTCTCACGTTGAAAAGGGCACCTTGGTTTTGCGGACACACAACTTTCCTTGGCTTAACCTGCATGAGATCAGATGGAAGGAGGACATGACTCGGCGCTGCGAGCTTGCTTGGCAACAAGCTCTGTCCCCCAAAACGATAGGCACTGGACGCTCTGAGCCTTACAGGCCTTACAGGTGAGCTTTACCGTGGAGGGCGTGCACAGGTAGATTTAGGTAGACGATTCCTCGCGCTGCTTGGCCTGGTAGTCTGCGAGGTGTCAGTAGGCCGCCTCTACCCCAGCCCACTCCGACCTCTGAAACTTGCCATGCCGTCACAGGAAGAAGCAGGACGCGCTGTGCTTGAGTGGCTTCGGGAGCGGGACGAGGGCAGGATGATAGAGACATTTGACGGCAACCTGCTGTGCCAGTTCGATATCCGCGAGTTCAGAGATTTTCGAGACCAAGGGTCCAAACACCACCATGCCATCGTGCACGAGCTTGTAAAGCACGGGAAGCTCCAGGTCCTCGCACACCTCGTGTCGCAGCATGGATTTGACATTAACGTACAGCGGGAAAGTGATTTGTGCACGCCCTTGCATCTGGCCATATGGACGTCCAAGGATCCGTCCATTGCCCAACGTCTGATAGATCTTGGGGCAGATGTCAGTGCTCGCAACAGGTGGGGTGAAAGCGCAGAAGACTTGATGGAGGCCCAGGTGCCTATTCGATCGCGCTTGCAGGGTGCTAGGACGGCTTTCCAGGTCTTGGATCTGGTGGACAGGGAGGTGAATAACTTTGACAGGATTGATTGTGTCACTGCTTACTTTTGCATGGCTCGATTGCTGACAAAGTACGATGCGGAGTTCAACACTTGGGGTGGCGACGCTCAAGGTGTTGATGAGGATAACAACGGCTTGCGCAAGCTGCGTTTGGCATGCATTGATGCACTCACTGGGCCCTCAGTTGCCGAGACTGGAAGCATCTGGGCGACCATGATGAGAGCTTGTGCAATGTATCCAGACTACGTTATCCTTGACCGCATCGTTGCTTGGGCACACGAGGCTGACGTTGCTGACTTTTTTGCATCGTGGGAAAGCCTTCCCTTGTACCAGACAGCCTGGGGCATGGCAAAGATTCGTCATATGGACCTGTCCGAAGCCTGTCTAGATGCTGTGGGTTCAGCGCTGAGCAGGCACATTCCTCAAATGCTGCAAAGGAATATTGCAGCGACTGCTTGGGCATTTGGCAAGTCGGCCGCTGATGCGGCCGAGGCAAAGGGGGAAGAGCCCAAGCCCCACCAAGCAGTGTTTCACGCATTGGCATCGTTTCTGGTTGACCATGGGGCCGGATTATCTTGTGCCCAGAATGTGAGCAACATCGCCTGGGCATGTGCTAAGGTGGGATTCCAACATCCTGATGCCTTTCACCAGATTGCTCTTTCGGCCAGAAGGCTCATGCCAACATTCCGCGACCAGAACGTCGCCAACACTCTTTGGGCTTTTGCTAAGCTCAAAATTCGTGAGGAGGCCTTTTTCGCAGAAGCCTTCCAGCAGGCTGAACTTACCCTCTATGACGACAAGTTCAAAAACCATGTGAAGATCTCGAGGAATGTGAAGGCGTTGCACTTCTACCAGGTTTATCAGGCCTATTGCTTTTGCACAAACGCCTTCCCCAACGTTGTGGCGCTCCTAAGTGGGCGGTTGGCCGCCGACCTTGCTAAGAAACTCGGATTCGGCGAGAGGGCATGTGTGCAAAATATCCATGGGTATAGAGGTTTAGGGGTTCAGGGTTTAGGAGTGTAGGGTTTATAGGGGTTTAGAGGACCTGGTTAAACAGCACGACATAACCTCAGTTTCAATTTTCCATTTAATTGTCGATTGTACAGGATTTTTGTTGATCTTCGCAGGGGTCTGTGTAAGGATTCGTTCTGGAGACTTCAGCGATGGCCTGTCAAGTGGCTCTGGACTCGAGACGGCTGAGTCGCTTCGGGGGTTGCAGGCCTTGTGGCGCAAGAAAACCGCTAATAATAATGACAATAATATACTAATAGCAATAAGAATAACAATCGTCATAATGATCATGATATTTCCCCCAGTAGTACACATGGTACTACACACAGTTGTTTTTTTTGGCATCCTGGCAGCTGCGGTTCAACGTTGGTTGCTGCTGGTGATGGTGAATTTAGCTTCCGCAAGCCAATGTTCTAGCATATCATATATATATATATATTCATTATATTATAGGACATTATGGTACATTCTAGTAACTAGTATATTGTAGTATATTCTTTGCAAGCCTTCCAAAGCAATCCTACCCAGGCCTTGCTCGAGGAAGACGACCCGTGGCCAGAGCAGGATTCAGAGGAAGATGCAGTTGCGCAGCCAGTACGCCAGAACCGTGCAGGTTACGCAGTGGAGCAAGCAGGAATGGAAGAGGTTCCTTTGATCATCTTGAAGTTTTCACGAAGCTGCAGATCTTTCGCGGAAGCCTTGCTGCGTGGTCCGGAGCTGCAAGAGTGTAGAGATGCCCTTCGAGCTGCAGGGTTTGCATGCCAGCTTGAATCTGGCGCCAAGGTCTTTGTTCGACCTGAGCACTACCAAACAATTTGTCAGCAGTTACGTGCTCTGGGAACCGAGCTATATGCATCTCACGTGGTTGTAGCTGCAGAATTCGAAGGCTCGGTCGCTCAAGCGCTTGCAGCTGTTCCCAGCTCTGACCGAGTTCGACAACGGCAGAGAGACCAGCTTTCTGTTACCTGGGACAGGTTGCAAACAGATTTGAGGGTCGTGATCGATCGTACATTTCTACACATCCGGCTTCCAAGCTCGCTTGCTCCCAGCGTTGCAAGCTCCGCTTCCAGAGCAGCTCGAACCGTATAACGTTCTGAAACGACTGAGGCCTGTACAGCTCGCTCAACACAAAGGACGAGAGTCTTCTTGGCTCGAACTAAGGATTGAAGAGTCAGTCGCCTTATCTACACTCTACAGCCCTTCAGACCCCAAAACCGAGAAATAAAATCCGGAGCTGGTGCATGGATTCCCTTTGATAATTTTAAGGCCTTTGGTTGTCATGCTTGTGCCAGCTGTGCGTGAGTGGCTAACTTGGACGTGTCCCATTGTCTGGCTACCTGCAGCTTGCAAGCGTGCTTGCTGCAGGCTCGTGCTTTGTGAAAGTGCAGGGGGAATCCATGCGGGAGGTTCTCAAAAAACAATCCCAATATAATGCTTAATATGGACCCCCATGATCCTCACATGATCCCTATACACCACACCACTTTGTTCTGTGGGGCCCCCAAGTTGAGAAACTCACACGTCTCCTTTTTGCTTGTTAACTATTTAGTTGAACCATGCTAGACCTTGGTGCCGGCGCATGTGCCAGATCGCCTACAGCTCTACTTTTCAAGCGAACACTTGAAGAGGCGCAAAAGCAGATCTGGGATTTAGCGGCACGGAATTCAACACAATTTTGCGTTGTACAGATGAGCCGCATACACTTGCAAGCGTGCTTGTTGATGCTGCTGATTGATCCCGAGCCTCTTCGCCGTCTGCGCAAAGGGGCGTTTGATATGTTCTTTCGATTATCAAGGGTGCATATTCCCTCTATCGGGGTCCTGTTAGGCCTCTGAAAAATTGCACAGGCGGTCAAGGGTTTAGGTAATGTTGCATGTTACGCTACGTCAACCACGCTGACGCCTGTGTCGGCCACAACTTTGCAGCACCATTGCTTTCAAATATACAGTGATAGCGTGGATGTTCACATCGTGGTCTGCTGGATGCAAGGGGGCGGGAGCTTTTCGATCATGAATGTTAACATATGGATGCAAGGGATTGGGAAGATTATTGTCGTTGGTGTTCACACCTCGGTCATACGAATGCAAAAACGAACGCATGAACATCTAGCAATTCCCAGGAGCAATCGCGTGTTAGCCATGTTTTACCCATTTTCAGAAATTGCTTCCCTTGCAGGGTTGCTGGAAATCGCCATTGCCATGTTGTAAGTAAAACGCAATCCTGACAGACGTGTTTCGCTGCAGAGTTTCAAGCGATACAAGCGAACAGATGCATTACAATCATGGGTGTCGAGAGCTCAATCACTCGGACGCGACGGAAGGGATACAATACTACAGTACCATGGATGTTAGCATCTTAGCATCTGGGTCATCCGATGGCAAAATGTGGAAAAGCAAAATCAATCAATAAACAAGTAAGCTAAAGATGTGCTTAAAACCCGTACAAAGGTGCGGAAAACGCGCTCTCCCAAAACAGAGTGGTGTCGTACCTGGCAAAGCTTACCAAAATCATGCCGTCAGCAACGCGGCGCCGGGGTGCTGGTTGTGGCGGTAGTAGCAGTACTGACAGCAGATTGGGCTGACTTTGAAGTCCGTTTGAACTCCATGGAAAGTCAAAATTAATATGAATCACATTAGTTAATAACTGAGTATTTGGTCAAATGCGAGCATTTGATTCAGTAATCCATTGCAAAGTTGATTGATAATTCCAGAACCCTTATGATATGTCTGTCCCCTTTCAAATAGTCTTGCCCTTTGAAAATTCTTCCATATGTTTACGCCCCTGAATGTATTTTTGGAATATCAGGGGGTTTGTTAATACCACCACCGAGGCCGCCGTCGCCGCCGCCACCGGGCCGCAGCCGCCACCGCCACCGCCACCGCCACCGCCGCCACTACCACCACCACCACCACCACCACCACCACCACCACCAGCATCCTGGTGGCGGCGGCGGCGGCGGCGGCGGCGGTGGTGGTGGTGGTGATGGTGGTGATGGTGGCGGCGGCGGTGGTGGTGGTGGTAGTAGGCGCCCCCCCCTTGGCACTACCGTTTTAGTTAAAATTCTTTATAGATAGGTTGGGAAGGGGTGGGGGGTGTAGTTCCGTACGTTGTACTTTGCATTCATAATAATATACAGTAAGTTCGGGAATGGGTCAGCGGTTGGGGGGGTAGGTCCGTACGTTG